>CABFVX010006464.1:19982-39735 GCA_902151425.1 Timema shepardi
AGATTTATCTGATTACCAAACCCTTCCTTCACCTCTGACAAGACATCTTGTGAATGTGGGGAATGCCAGGCCTCCACCGTGGTTCGGATTCCACGTTGAACTGTAGGTCCTTCATTTCATCTCACAATCACCATTCATTACACATTAGCGTAAGTGCGTATAACCCGAACGGGTAGTAAGACGCGGTGCTAATAATAATAATAATAATTCAGTACCTTACCTATACTGAGCCAGCGAACCTCTGTGTAATAGAGTACATAACCGTACTTAGTGTCCATATCCTTAAGGAATGCATCAAATGTCCTGTGGTTCAATCCTTGGGATCTTATGTTTACTATTTTTGTTATATCTTTCATAACATCTTTGAAGCACATACTTTTAGCGCACAAGTTTTCTTGGTGTATAATGAAATGATATTGTATGAATTTGCCATTTTGATACGTAGCAATACTAGATTATTATTTTCTTATTAGTGCCAAAACACCTTCATTCTTCCCTCCAATTGAAGGAGATTCTTCAGTAACTATTCAGGAGAGATCGCTCAACTGCAGATCGTATCGCTTCACAGTTAAAGAGACAGCATTAAGAATATCACTCCCTTTAATAGGGCACTCATTGGGAAAAGAGCGGCCATTTCTTCTGTTATGGTAAAGTCACTGTGAATTCGCCTGGTAAAAATAGGCAACTGGGCCGTTTCTGTAATGTATGTACTCTCATCGAGGGCCAATGTAAAAAAGCACAAACTGAGAAGCACGTTCTTTAAATGTGTTCTCAATATCGTTTGCTAATTCTTCATTCCTTTTGGCCACAGTTACTCCTGACAAGCTAACTTTTGAAAACAAATGTGTTTGTGATGGACACAGAACTTCAGCTGCACAATCCATACACCCCTTTACAAATTTGCCATGAGTAAATGACTTTGATTTCAAAGCTATTTTCTTAGATATAATATAGCTTGCCCTAACACTTAATTCACTTTCAACATTTTGCAAGTCCCGTTCACTTCTCATTGAACACCCTTCCCTCTTCCCTAATTTTTCGCTTTTTTCTTGTGCTTGTAGCCATTGCTAAAAAAAACTTAATGCAAAAAATAATGTACCAAACAAAGTACAAACAATACCACACCACAATAAGCTGGCGAGTACTGAGAGGGGAGGGGATGAGGGTGGCTGGAAGTCGGCCAGATGTTTGACCTTGAGTATCAGTGTTGTCACGTGCCGCATAAGCATCGCGAAAATTCCAAGATTAGAGTTTTAGTCCTAAAAAAAATGTATCTTACAGAATTTTCAAACAGAAAAATTGTTGTATGTGAAAGTGGTCCGTGGGCCGCATAAAATTTCTCAGCGGACCGCGTGTTGAAGCCCTTACAACCTCGTAGTTACCTTTGAGCATTACTTTTATATTACAATCTCGTAGTTCCCTTTGAGCATTACAGTGATATTACAGCCTCATAGTTCCCTTTGAGAATTATAGTGATATTACAGCCTCATAGTTCCCTTTGAGCATTACCGTGATATTACAGCGTCATAGTAGTGTTCTTATATCTTAATAGGCAATTTTAAATGTTGTATTTATTTTAAAGTCTTGTTATATCGAATGTCATTGAGAAACACAACATGTGTGACAAAAACAAATAGTAACATTTTCTCTCTCTCCACCCTTATATCTATCTCTACCTTCCCACCCCTTGAAAAAATAATTTACCAACCGCAAATCACGAATGGCACGAAAATTAAATTTATATTTTCGTTTTTCTCATTAGTTGTATCTGTAAGGGTTATTGTTTAATAATTACTCTATATTTTAGTTCGCCTTGCAATTTTGAGGAAGAAATAATAGTCGTGCTGATTAGGTGTGATTACAACCCCCTAGTGGTCGAGCCCACGAGACCTACCGCGAACTAGAGGGGGTTGGGAGGACGCAATCTTCTCGTCACTGACGTGATGACAGGTACAGTCGCGGGGATACTGGGGACCTCTCCACAACAAACCAGCCCTCAAGACACCACACACACAAATGATCTCTCCGTGCTTCGTTCGGTACAAAAACCAACAAACTATCATGGTGGTGGTTAGCAATTCAAATAGCTATAGTGGCAACTATTGACAGTTCAAATAGCTATAGTGGCAACTATTGACAGTTCAAATAGCTATAGTGGCAACTATTGCCAGTTCAAATAGCTATAGTGGCAACTATTGACAGTTCAAATAGCTATAGTGACAACTATTGACGGTTCAAGTAGATGTAGTGGCAACTATTGACAGTTCAAGTAGATGTAGTGGCAACTATTGGCAGTTCAAGTAGATGTAGTATTGACAGTTCAAGTATATAGCTACTTTAATCTCCAATTATTGGAAATTAAAGTAGCTATATTTTATTTTATTACGGTTTTTAACGTGCACTTTCTGAATTGACTAATTATATCAGCACATGAGATTTTATTTGAGCGAAAGTGAAAGGGCCCACAAATTTTTCCAGGAAAGGTATTTTCACATAACTTCCAGGGTTCTTTTACATGCAACGATCGACATGAGACTGACGGCTTTACTTCCCCTCCGAAGGAAGTTATGCTATGGATTTGTATCGGTCAAGAAAAGCCCCTTGACCCCAGCTGAGTTTGAACCCACGAGTACTTTACCCCAAGACCACTGTGGTCGACAAGTAGCTTTAGTAGCATCTATCAGCAAAACCGGTAGCGATAATAATGACTATTATAAAAACAAGTAGCTATCACAGCAGTTATTAACTAAATAGATAGCTATCATGTCGGTTATTAGCAAAACTAGTAGCAATCGTGTCACCTATTAGCAAAACTAGTAGTAATCGTGTCGCCTATTAGCAAAATTAGTAGCAATCTTGTCGCCTATTAGCAAAACTAGTAGCAATCGTGTCACCTATTAGCAAAACTAGTAGCAATCGTGTCACCTATTAGCAAAACTAGTAGCAATCGTGTCACCTACTAGCAAAACTAGTAGCAATCGTGTCAGCTATTAGCAAAATGGGTAGCTAACATGGTGACTATTAGCAAAACTAGTAACTATCATGTCACATATTAGCAAAACTAGTAACTATCATGTCACCTATTAGCAAAACGGGTAGCTAACATGGTGACTATTAGCAAAACGGATAGCTAACATGGTGACTATTAGCAAAACTAGTAACTATCATGTCACCTATTAGCAAAACGGGTAGCTAACATTGTGACTATTAGCAAAACGGATAGCTAGCATGGTGACTATTAGCAAAACGGGTAGCTAACATGATGACTATTAGCAAAACGGGTAGCATAACATGGTGACTATTAGCAAAACGGGTACCTAACATGGCGACTATTAGCAAAACGGGTACCTAACATGGCGACTATTAGCAAAACGGGTACCTAACATGGCGACTATTAGTAAAACGAGTAGCTAACTAGGAGACTATTAGCAAAACGGGTAGATAACTTGGTGACTATTAGCAAAACGGGTAGATAACTTGGTGACTATTAGCAAAACGGGTAGATAGCTTGGTGACTATTAGCAAACCGGGTAGCAAACTTGGCAACTATTAACAAGCAATGTTTTTAAATGTTTTTAAATTTTATATTTACAGCAATATAATTTAAACCCAGTGAAGTTAAAGGAAGGGGTTTCAGCTCTGTATTTGGAGCGGCAAAATGTTGCAAAAGTTCAACAACTTAATATAATATTTTAAGCTTCAAATTGTAGTAGTTAACCGATGTTGGATCAGTGAGTGAAGTTTCATTTCTCTAAACGTAGAGGGAGCAAGTGAAAAAAAAAACCGTTTTGGATTTGAGGAAAGCTAGTGATGTTAAGGTGGAAGTATAGAGAACATGTGTAGTGTTTTTGCAGTTTTTATATCAAAACACGTGTTGGCCAAAATAAATAAACTATTTCTCCAGTATAAAATACAACACTCATAAACTTATAAATTATTTTTATACTTTTTCCTTCCAATCAACGTTTATAAGTTCAACAAATCAGTTTATTAATATCCAAACAACTCAAAAGGAAGTACATAGGACTAAAGGTAGAAATTATTCAAACCATCCATTGTTTAAACATGAGAATATAAACGGTTACAATAATATAAATAGCTTCACAAAGGAGCATAAGGTGTGAAGCACCTAGCTACACCCTATAACCCACACACATAGGCCATAGGTATAAATTTAAAAAACTTGTAACTTGTTAAAGGAGGAAAATTACTAATTCATCAAATAGGATGAAAGGCATCAACTCTAAGGCAATATAAATTAGTGGTGGCAATCAAATTTATCATACATAACTCTACTCCAGCCTGCTAACTGTGAGGCTTCCAACTACAACACACAATTTCAAATATAAAGGACTAAGCCATACAAATTTAGTCCCAGTTTAAGGAGCTACAAGGACGGTAATTAACATGAGCTAGCTAGCTTGAGTTAACTCCATAGAGAGTTAGACATTACAAAGTTATAAGCTATTAAAAGAGAAACTTATTTTACAACTAGTAAAAGGCGAGCTATCAGGAATATAGGCGCTACACATCCTACGGCTGTTCAATTCCTAATCAGTACTGCCTTAGCAATCAATAATATATTTATTCTGTTGCCCTGGAAAGGGGTCAATAATACTAGACAAAATAGTGATAATTTTAGACTAACGCTAAAGGTGCCAAAAGTGGGTCGTCCGCTACAGACAAAACCCCGCGTGCCACTGCTATGGACAAGTAGCACTTCCACAGGTTGCGCACCGCATTCCAGTACACATAAGAGACAAGTGTCAATTACAGACCCAGTTAGGTCGTGAAACAAAGCCTTAGGTAACCTGGTATCCTCCATTAATTAATTCCATTTTTTAAACAAGCCGCAGCATGGTCATATAGTCTAAGGAGCCTAATCTTGACCCTAATATATGTGACTAGGCCTAATAAACATAGAAGAATAGAGCATAAAGCTCACTATTATAAGCTATGCTTTATGTGCATAGGGAAATAAGTCAGCAGTACTGACATACAAAAACTAAGTCATGTGGACATAGAACAATAGAGCTCAAAGCTCAACATAGATTACATTATCCCTCAATACTTATAGTATCCGCCGTAGCTTCCTCTGCGGCGAGGAGGAAAACAGACGTCTCAACCATCGTGGTCTTCAATACGAAATTTTAGCAGATAATTATGAATATGTTCCAGCAGTTCCTCTGACGAGTAGTTACAATATAATAGATATTACGTGAACCGAGGACAGGTCGTTATATACCAGCGGGACTGATAAAATCGGACAGGATTATCTCCAAGTACTAAGGGGGGTGTTATTATTATTATTATTATTTATTATTATTATTATTAGCACCGCGTCTTACTACCCGTTCGGGCTATACGCACTTACGCTAATGTGCAATGGTAGGGTGATTGTGAGGTGAAATGAAGGACCTACAGTTTAACGTGGAATCCGAACCACGGTGGAGGCCTGGCATTCCCCACATTCACAAGATATCTTGTCAGAGGTGAAGGAAGGGTTTGGTAATCAGATAAATTTGTGCCGGGACCGAGGATTGAACCCCGGCCGCCAGCACAGAAGTCTGACACCTTACCCCTAGACCGCCAGGTCACCTCAAGGGGGGTGTTAATCTTCTAACATCACGCCACCCGACCACTAGCGCTCGCCAACGGTTGTAGAGAACACCCAAAGGAAGCCTCTCTTATCTGCTCTTAGTCTGGTCCAGGTGTTAGATTTTTGTATGTTGGTCTTCAAAGCCGAGTTGCCGAATTCCCTGGGGCATTTTTGATAAGGATTGGGCGTCTCCCATTTGTAATGTCGCAGTTAGTCTATATTTGCCACACATTATTAGAACTTATTAGATCTGGTATTAATAGTTTTAAACCCATTATAAGGCTTCATTGAGTTTGTTTTAAAATGTATTTCACACGTTTCAAAACAGTTATTTTCTTCACATAGTGATATCAACCGTTGTCGAATAACTGTCAAAGGTGTCCTAGAATTTAATGACAACTTTTTAGATTAATTTAAAAAGTTACTCATTTAATCACTTTCTATGCTCGTTACAGATATTCAACAACTGTTGATATCACCCACCATTTGAAGAAAATTAAACTCTTTAATGTTTCTACTGAATCAATATTTTATTTATTTTGGCCAAAAAAGTTTTGCTATAGGAACTGCAAAAACACTGGACTTTTATTGAGTTCCCTACATCCCCACCTTAAGTTGAATTACAATGTATGCGAATTGTGCCCTTGATATACCAACATGGTAAATGAATACATTTAAACTGATTCTAGCACACTTCATCATACTAACATTCACCTCTTAAAGCATGAATGTTATATAATTATTTAGATTACAGAAGTGGCCAAAATTTAATCTACGGATCGACCCCAGAGAAGGAAAATTCTTGGCGATATAATATGGAATCACGGGTTTATATTGTTAGTTTCATTTGTAAAAAAAAAAAATGGGTGCCCCATTTTGTGTTTTAATAGTAACATTATATTGCAAATAAAATCTTGTAGTTCTTTCGCAAACTCAAACTTGTGTTCTTCATCAAAACACATAATATATAGGTTTTAATTTTCCTGAAAACAGTATTTTATCATTAAACACTTGACTGCGAAGTTGATGCATTACACCGTGTAATCTTAGGATAGTTTATTGAATGAGAGCTCATAATTACTCTGTCATAAACAAAGGCAAGATTGTAAATGGTCATTAGTGAGACAGCTTCGATATTTTGATTTTCAAATGTTGATTTTGAGAAAAATCTGCAAACACTCTCTTTCATTTTCTTTCTCTCAATCTTTTTAAATCGTTCGACCAAACTAGCGGCCGCGATCTACCTGTAGATCGCGATCGACTGTTTGACCACTTATGATTTAGAACATGAGATGACATTCATGCCAGGCTAAAATGTGAATAAATATACACAATTAGTAAAAAACTCAAAAACATATTTTAAAAATAACTTCAATAAAAAAGTAAATTGAATTAAAAAGTAGCAAATAAATGTTCTTCTATTTTAATTATAGAAATGTTGGTCTGAACTAAACTATTTTTGGCCCATTTACCACACATTAGTTCATATATTAGTTCCCACATGTATTCTAGAATTTATTAGTGGTAAAAATGCCAAAAAGCCTTCTGTTTGAATAATAATGGCTGCAACTAATGGGCCTAGAATATACAATTTATTTAATACTTGTCAGTTCAACCTAATGAAGAATTCTATTTATTAAAAAAAAATATTTAAAATGTTTTTTTTTATGATTTAGAAAGTGTCACTAATCGTGGTGTGATGATACAACTCTCTGCGAGTTTTTTTTGTTTGTTTTAAATAATCAAACTAAAGACAAGTTCATGACACACAATAACAAATAAGTAAACAAACAAAATGCCGCAATCTATTGTTGCTGTGGTGAGCACTAGCGTTAGTAATGGCTGGAATATTTTGATGCGAGAAGCAGGTGGTTCCTGGAGTTACCTTGTTGTTGCATCAAACTCCACAAAGCTGCAGCTACATTTAACTTATATTTATCTGGCTTGTGATTGATTGGTGTCATATGGTTCTTGCAAAAAATATACGCTACTTTTTCCCCTACTGTTCGTGACCATTAACTTAATTCCGGAAAAAATGGATCCACCTGGTTCTGGCAGCCAACCATTATATTATTTTTTTAAAAAACAAATTTTGAGTTTGAAGACACATAAAACGTCAGGATGTTCATAATCACGAGGTCAAAAATGTTCCCGATTGCAATAATTTTTCTACGTGAGAAAGTAAAAATGCAATATTAGACACAATTCAAAATTCGTTTGAACACGGTAAAGTTAATAGTTAAGAAAGTCAATGAACCATTCCATTCTATCTGACCGCTATTTTCTCGGTAAGTATTTCCGTGACCTTGTTGCGTCACAGAATCAGTCACACTCACATGTCAGGACTAACGATCCATGGACCATGACTACCGAGGCTAGGACGCATCACATGCCCAGTTAACTGTTCAGTGTCTTTTCTCATTGAACAATCAGCCATAAAACCCGATACACGTTCGTTAATGGCGGGGAGTGAGACATCTTAAGGTGGGATGGAAAGGATCACGTGTTAAGGTGGGATGGAAAGGAGCACGTGTAAGGTAGGGTGGAAAGGATCACGTGTTAAGGTGGGATGGAAAGGAGCACGTGTTAAGGTGGGATGGAAAGGAGCACGTGTTAAGGTAGGGTGAGAAAGGACGTGAAAAAAGCCTATGTTTTTTGTAATTCTACTTAGGGTGGTTTTTACTAAATGGTTTCCCACTCTTTCAAGCAAATGCAGTCATACGACCTCTAAATTGTAGCTCGAAAAGGTAGTAAGACTTTGTGTCATTAGGAGCTCGAAAGTACACTGCTAGAATCACATAAGTACGTTACCTAACCCTAGCTAGAGCTTGTTCTATCCAGTCCACCTCATTACACCCTCTTTCAGGTCCATTCTAATGTTATCCTCCCATCAACGTCTAGGTCTTCCCAATCGTATCTTCCCATTAAGTTGGCTAATCAATACCCTGAACAAGATTCTGAATTATTCCATTCTCCAGCCTACTGTAATCTGCGAGACTTGACTATCATATTTTAAATAAATATTAAAAAAAAAATTCCGTCCCTAACTCGCATCCCCTTCAATTCCAGCTCAGAAATAGGGGTGTAATGTTGACATCGGAATTCCCTGTTAGTGTAGATCTCACGCGTTTGATTATTAAGTTAGTATTACGATATTTAGAATTGATACGTAAGTTTTTTCATATGCACCCCGTATTACTACCCGTCCGGGTTATCCGTATATTTACACCAATGGGATAGGGACGAGGAAGATGAAATGATGTATCTCTATTTGAGGATAAGGAGGTAGGGAAACCATTTAGGAAAAATACACCTGAACGTGATTCGAAACCTGACCTCCCTAGCACTAGAAATCCAGTCTCTTCTATAGACACGCCCTAGACCATGTGACTATCGATGTGGTTGATATTTCAATTAGTTTTCTATAACATTAGAGTTGTTTGCTAGCTACGGATACGCTACGCTACGATACGATACGATACGATACGATCCGCTACGATACTATACGCTACTATTACGCTACAGATACTCTATGAATACGGTACGGATACGGATACGAACCGGATACGATACGATACTATTAGCTACGGATACGGTACGGTACGGATATAAGCTACTGATACGGTACAGATACGATATGCTACGGATGCACTACGGATACGATACGCTTGGATATACTACAGATACGATACGCTACGAATACGCTACGATTGGCACTTTCATGCGATGCCCTCTCTCCTGGCGCTGCCCCATGCGAAGGTTTCCATGTATAGCGTCGGATGAGGCTCCCATTCAGGAGGGTTAACAGGGCCACATGTGGTAGTACCAGCTTGGATCACCCTGGGTCTACGATCCGAGTTTTGTGCAGGCTGTCCCCAAAAAAGGCATGGCCACCTCCATTGTCGTAGCTGACCAGCCTTTTTATTGTAGAAAGCCAGGAAGTGGTGAGGCCCCGGTCCCTATTCCTGGTAATGTCCCGAGTAGATGACAATGAAAGCCTAAAGCGAGTAAGCCAATTTATACTCGAAAGTTTGATAAATGGTGCAGCACAAACTGACGTATCAATCAGGAAACTGCGTGATGGCACGATCATGATACAAACGATGACTGACATTCAGTCCTCAATAGTAATGGCAATCTCAGATATGACGTTGAGCAAAACGTTTCATATACTGGTGAAGGTGGAACCTAACAGCACGTAATCGAAATGTACCGTATTTTTCCAAAAAGAATGTACAAGAGAAAAAAAACTGACACGTATATCCTCACTTATGCGACCCCTACCTACCCTTCCAAAGGAGGTCCGAGCAGGTTTACATGTTTTCAGGGTCCGGCAGTATGTCCCTAACCCTCGGCGTTGTTTTCAGTGCCAGGAATTTGGACATACGAAACTGCGATGCCGTGGTAAACCAACCTGTGCGTATTGCGGACAGGAAGCTCACAATACACCGTGTGATTCTCCTAAGTTCTGTGTAATCTGCAAGGGTCCGTATTTTGTCTGGTCTCAGGCCTGTACGAAATGGAAGGGAGATAAAAAAAAAAGTCCGGTAGATACAATCTGAAGAAAAGATAGCTTATTCCCAGGCACGCAAGGAATGCGTATCCAGTCAGACTCCGGTATTTCAAACTCATATAGCCAGATTGTCAGTCAGAATATAAACTGTCCAGACTGCCATCGAGCAGTTACTCTCGCTACGACGTCAACGCAACCTGCGCCATTGGTATCTACTCAAGACATTCATAGTGATACCTTGCCAACTACGGTGGCGCTGAAATTGTTACAGGAGGCGGAACTGCCACCAGGTCGTCTCCACAATCCATACCACTGAGGAGCCCACCTTGGGAAATCCTCCCTCCCCCTGCCCCCCTCGAGACCGTCTCGGCGAACCCTCCGGAGCCATCCTCGGGGAAACCCCCCAGGCCCGCCTCGGGGAAAAAACCTGCGGCCATTGTTGAGCCGCTCATTTTATCCTCTGAGACACCAGAAGCAGAGTTGAGGGGGGGTGGGGGAGGTGAACAGGTGAGGCTACAAAGGCGAATTCCACTGGTGCTCTGAAAAGCCCATTGAGGAACCGCCGATGTAAAAATAAATTTAAATTTTTTGAAGTCGGTGCCTAAGCCTTCACGGAAGGAGTAGCTCCCCAGTCTCTCCTATCAAAATCAAACCTTCTCATAAAGAGAGAGGTCAAGGAGAGGCACTCTCAAGCACGTGGAAGCAAAAAGGGCCTAAATATATTTTTATTTCCTTGAGATAGTGTTATGGATTGCACGAATTCTCCCTGGAAGATACGCCTGCCTCAATGTCATTTTGATCTTGCCAAGTTCCTTAAAGCGACCCCCCCCCACCCCCCTCATACTTTGTATATAAGAGGAGCTTTAATGAGCTCCTCGCGACCAGCCTTCAGGGTTTTAAACGAATCCACACGGATGGCTCGAAATGCGGGGCCTCCATGGGATCCGCCTTTGTTGTGGAAGGATCCAATTTTAAATTTGCTTTACCTGGTGAATCCAGCGTTTTTACGGCGGAATTATACGCCATTTTTAAATCCTTATGTTTTGTTTATCGTAAGTGTCACCGTTATGTTCTCATCTGCACGGATTCCATGAATACTCTGTTGCCATTGTCCACTTTATACTCCTGGAATCCCCTCGTGCAGATGATATATGAGCGTAATTTTAAAATTTATTCATTAAGCACCCGGCTCACCCTTTGATGGATTCCTTCTCACGCTGGTCTTCCAGGAAATGAACTGGCGGACCAGGCGGCCAAGGAGGCAGCACGCCTGCCTCCGGAGGCGAATTTGGGTGTAATGTATTTAGATCTAAAGGGCTATGTTCGGCGTGGGGTCTTACGCACCTGGCACGAGCAGTGGGTTTCGACCGCTGCTCAGAACAAGCTGCAGCCCATCAGGGACGGTGTGTCGCGGTGGCCCTCTTCTATACGAAAGTCTAGAAGAGAGGAGGTCATCGTGACGAGGCTCCGCGTCGGGCATACTTCACTGACCCATGGATTTTTATTGAGAGGGGATCCACCTCCAGTGTGTGAGTTTTGTGATGCTCCCCTCATTGTGCACCACATTTTGGTGGAGTGTCGCAAACTAGCCCCTATCCGCCTGGCTCTTGATTTTAAAGGTGACCTACGTTTTTTACTACGTAATAGTGCGGATGGAGTTATTTTTTTACTCCGTTTTATACGCCAGGTGGATCTTTTTAATGCCATTTGAGTCACTTTTATAAAGTGACTCATCTGTATATCTCTCATTGAGACCTTTTTTTAACATTTTAGTATATTTTAAAATGTTTATTTTGTCTTTTTAACTCGTATATTGTTTTAATATGTTTGTTTTGTCTTCTTATCGGAGTGCTACACCTGTGGGTTTTTTTTTAGCAAGTGTATCACTCATTTGTACTAAGAGCCCATTTGTGCACTCCTATGGAGTGTCTCAGATGGGTATTTTATCTCTTTTTTTATCTATTATTTTATATTTATACCAGTTATTATTTTATGTTTTTGCCTGTATATTCTGAAGGTAAATTACTACGTGTCTCCCCTATGGGGATTATACTAAGTTTTAATATATTTCAAGGCCCTAATGACCTCGATGTGTCGATGGGCCTCAAAACCCTAATAATAATAATAATAATAACAGATTATTATTTTAACATATTTGATTTCTCTTATTAACTCACATATTATTGTAATATGTTTGTTTTGATTTTTATTTGAGTGATACACCTGTGGCTTTTTACTTTTTCGCTATCTTACAGGTAGATTGTGATCGTAAAAAAAAATCGAACTCAAGATTTTGATAAATCTCGCCGTTTCATGGACCCCTGAATCCGAAAAGGTTGTTTTTGAATTTCCGTCTGTCTGTACATCAAACTAGTGCCTAAACTATTTTTCCCGATCGGCTAAAACTTGATATCTAGGGTTATCACAGGGTTGACCCAAGCGGTTTTTGGAATTAGATATCTAACCCTAAAATTAAGACTAGTTTACTGAAGGGCAAAAAGACAAATGTTGATTTTTTTCAAAATCTGTTCTTAAAGATTTTTATTAAATTTCATTTATAAATATTGATAAATATTCTAAACAAAATGGCCACTCTCTATATTTCGGCAAAATGACTTTAAGGGCTCCGGTCTAATGCGTAAATTATTTTTTTTTATAATAACTCCTAAACTATTTGAGATATGAAATTACTTATAATTTCAAATATGTAGCTCTGTTTATAATACAAATGTTTTATTTGAATCATATTTTTATAATACCAGGCAAAGGTTCGAATCTTGGCTCAGTGAACTGAAGGTGATTTTTACAACTTATTTATTGTTGTGGTTTTTTCATACTCTCTCCAAACTAATGGTTATTCTTATTTGTAAAGGCCTACTTTGATTATAATATTGAAGTATTTTAACATATCGGGTTTACATATATACATTATATTATTTATGGACTTACCAATTAAATTAGGCCATTAATAGCAAGTGTGTTAAACCTAACACTGATAGAAAAAAGTCAAATATCATGTCAAAATGAGAAGTTTCCCTAGCACTCAATGAACCAACATACAATAATATTGCCTAGCGCCTGTAAACTAGACTGAACCGGGTCGAGCGCGCGCTCGCTCCAGTGTGGCCACCTCCCATTACAACCAATGTGTTCTATTTTATATTTTAGTCACTCGCTCGCGCGCTCAGTCTGGCCGTACCCTAAGACGACATTAAGGCGACATCTACATTCACACTGATAGGACTGTGTTCGTACCGTGCTGGACCGTGACCTTGGGAAATCACATTTGAAACGATCCAAATCGACAAAGACACAGTACGGCCTGATCACAGTCCTAAAGTGTGAATCAAACTTTAAGCAACGACTTCTAGCGGAGACGACTAGACTACGAAAAGGTAGTGCTGATTTCAACATATTTGGAGGCAGCCGAGAAGGATGCAGCGTCACCTGCCTTTGGCCATAACTCTGGTGGAACAGTTGATCGTCAATCCTAAATTCTCCAAATGTCGAAAAAAGAAGAAAGAAAAGACAGTACGACGAGAGAGAGAGAGTTAAGGTGTTATTGCTATGGAAGAAACGGTCATTTAAAAAATGAATGCCATTATAAACCGTATGAATGCCGTGTATGTAAGAAGAAAGGTCATTTGCAAAAGGTGTGTCGACTGAAACAGCAAGTTAAACAATTCAAATAGGGCTACTCAAACGATTGCTAGCAAATCTCACAGAGAGAAACAGAAGTATGACAGTAATAAGCAACATGCTGTGGGGTTGGGTGTGTTAAATGACAATAGTTATGAAAACCTTGATGACATTTCAAATTTATTTGGGCTATTTAAAAATCAGCTTGGCGAGAAGCGTGAAAGAGAAGAACCTTTTCGAACAAATGTTCAAGAGGAAGGAAAAGAAATTCCTTTTGAAGTAGACACAGACACAGATGCAGGTGTATTTGTGATCTCTGAAAAGTATTATCTTGATAAATTGAGTCGCTTAAAATTGTATCCAACTGATTTAATATTAAATTCATATATAAATGTTAATGTTCAATATCAGGATTTGTCACACAAAATGGAATGGTTTATAATTAAAAATGGAGCTAATCCATTAATAGTGCGGGTTAGGATTAAGGAATTAAAAGTTCAATTATTTATTCCAGAAAACTTGCATAATGCAAATAGTGTAACGGCAGATAGGGTACAAACAGAAATGGTAACTTTAAGGTAATTTCCAGAAGTTTTTAATAAAAAGTTAGGTGATTATAAGGGTGAACCAGTTAGGTTAAATTTGAAAAAAAGATGCTAAGCCAAAGTATTGCAAACCCAGATCAATTCCGTTTGCACTTAAAGAAAAAGTAGAGCAAGAGTTAGAACGCTTAGTGCAAGATTATAATAATGAACGGGGTACACCAATATTCCCTGTACTCAAGAGGAATGGAAATATTAGAATATGTGGAGATTTTAAAGTGCCCTGAACGCTAGTCTAGAACTAGAGAGACATCCTATTTCTAAAATAGAAGAGTTATTTGTCACTTTACAAAAGGGAGAAACCTTCAGTAAACTGGATCTAAGTCATGATTATCAACAGGTTAGGTCAGACGAATAATCTAAGAAACTTTGTATTATACGCACTCACAAGGGTTTATTTAAGTACAACAGAATTCCTTATGGAATTTCTCCAGCACCAAATTTGTTCCAAAAATTAATGGGAACAAAAATTACAGGGGTTGAAAGGAGTAATTGTATTTTTGGATGACATTTTGGTTACTGGTAGGAATATGCAGAAACATTGCGACAGGTTCAAAAGGGTATATAAACGTTTAAGTGACAAAGGTATCACATTAAGCAAAAATAAGTGTAAGAGTTTAGAGTATTTAGGGTTTGTAATAGACAAATATGGGTTAAAAACAGCCAAAGACAAAATTGCGGCTATATTAGATGCACCTAAGCCGGAAAATGTTACAACTGAAGGGATTTCTAGGCCTAGTCAATTACTATGGGAAGTTTGTTCCAAACTTATCCACAATATGTGGCCTATATGTCGTCTGTTGAGAAAAAAACCCAGATTTTTATTTTGACAAGACATGCATGAAATGTTTTTCAATAATCAAAGAAAAGTTAGTGTCAGCAGAGGTGTTAGCTAACCATAATCCCAAATTACCTTTAAAATTAGCATGTGATGCGTCAGGCTATGGTCTTGGTAGTGTGCTGTCACAAGTGCAGAGTGATGGAAGTGAACGCCCAATAGCCTATGCTTCCCGCACACTGTCTAAAGATGAGCAGGGATATTCACAGATTGACAAGGAAGGAGCCTTGTTTTTGGAGTAAATAAATTTAATCAATACCTATGGGGGAGGAAATGTATAACTATGTACATATCATAGACCTTTGTTAGACATATTTGGGTAGAAAAAAAGTTTATCATTACCAGCCTTTGCAGCTAGTAGATTACAAAGATATACTCTTATCGCAGTATGATTTTGTTATTTGCTATGTCAAATCATAAAATCATGGTGATGCCGATGGATTATCCAGGTGGCCATTAGTTAACTCTGACAATGATGAATTAAGGAATGATAGTTGTTTTGGCACTTATTTATTATGTTTTGAAATTAGTGGAATACCTATAAAATGTGAAGATATAAAGAAGTACAAAAAGATCTAGAATTTGTTAAACATGCAGGTTTTGTGAAGTTTGGTTGGCCTTATGATTATGATAAGGAGTTGACAACTTATTTTTATAGAAAAAATGAATTAACATTAGAGCAAAGAATACTGATCTTTGTTTAGGACTAAATTGTATTAAAATTTATGCAGAATTTTAAGCTTACAATACAATGATCTTCATACAAATAATTCCCACTTACCTCTAAGTATCTAAAGAGGTTTTTTATAATAAAAATGACAAAAATAGTTTAAGTATTTATTGCAACTCAGCCTCTCACTATGTCCTCTTTGTTACAATTACCCAGAAGTCAGTAAGCTTCATCGCTAGGTTTCAGCACGATCCACTCGTCTTCAAATGTATTTGTTATTTCTAGAAAGAGGTGTGCGGTTTCCCCTCACATGATGATATTCCCCCTCACTCCACTACACTAATGGAGTAAGTAGGAGGGTAATATACATAATATATATGTATATTACCTTCCTACTTACTACCGTCTACATTAATGGAGTAAGTAGGGGTAATAAACATTTATATTATTATTATTATTATTATTATTAGCACCGCGTCTTACTACCCGTTCGGGTTATACTCACAACATTTATAAAACCATACGCTGATTGCAATGTGATAGTGAACTAGTAGCTTCCCCGTTTTCTGAATACTTCATTAGAAGATATCGAAATCAGAATAACTAGAAATACAAATCTTAAGCCTAAAGCCGCACATTTGGTAACGTGGTCTATGAAGTCAGGCTATACAATTTATTGGATTGCCGATGACGGGGAGGTTGAAGTTTGAATCTCAGTCTAGTTAGTACACTTGGGATGGTTTTTCCACTTGTGATCTACCATTGTGGTTTTCCCCATAATATCTCCACGTGTATGCGGGTGTATTTCCTTAAAACTACCCTGCTAATAAGTCGTTAGTAACATTGGTGTTTAATTTACTACTACTACTACTACGCCATCATTACGAAATTATTTTCCACTCTCCCTCCATGCAAACTCTAATACATTTACTCTAAATTCTACCGTATTTATAGACCGAAACGCTATTAATACGCGGAGCCACAAAATTACAAAGTTAAATATTACAACCCGATACTTTTGGCATAGCGAGCAAATGCTCTAGCTTTGAACTATCATGATTTGTCGCTTACAAAGAGCTTACAAGGGCTTATGGCCTTGGCTTTGATTGTTGATAGCTGTTGAGTGGAAGACACCAGTTACTTGCTGAATACGGTAATAATAATAAAAGGAAGAACTCGCTTCGGTGGCCGCATGGTCTAATGCGATTCTCTTGCAATAGACTGTAGACTGCTATGACGGGGAGATCGAGGTTCGAATCTCGGTAGAATTTACTGAGGGTGGTGTTTTCCATTCTCCTTCCAAGCAAATGTGAGTACACATTATCTAAATATAACCTCCTAATCCATAAAAAATAGCGCAATTAGTACATAAGCATTATATAACCTGAACGGGTAGTATGATGTGATGCTAAAGAAAACCAAGCGAAGAGTGATCATATATTCCAAATGTCATGGGAAAAGCCCTATCCGACAGCTGTAGGGAAATAACACAAATATATTAAAATTGTATTAATTTGGGCCTCAAACAATATTTTCTAAAACGCCCTTCCTATACAAATTGGACTGTAGGTAAGAAATGAACAAGGATAGCTCAGCGGTAGAACATTGCCGCACAAAGCCAAGGGCTCACTTCCCGTGTTCAGGTTACGAATTTTTTACTAAAATTGAATGTGTTTGTTATTCGGGTTCACCTAAAACGTATTTCGTTTGGACATAAAAATAGTTTGCCATTTCACTAGAAAGACGTGCCCAATTGAGTTTTTTTCGTACTATCGACCTAACTCATATACTGGCATGTCAACCAGAAACGACAGTTAATGAATAGATCGACACTTGCATAAAGGTTTTACCATTCTATTCCAGTCACGTATATTACGTATCGTAGAGTTTGAATTCTTCTTTGATATAAACTAATTTACAAACGAATAATTACGCGGATATGCCAGGTTTGAAATGTATGATTAGATTATTTAAACCATACAATAATAATGTATAATGCACGCACATAATTCGAGCAGAAATTTACAGATGGTAATAATGATTAATTTTTTTTATAGAAACTTATTTATAGCCATCACAAATAATTTACGATTGTCATTAAAGTTTTAACTGTGCATTCTTGTTCGTAGGAAATGTGACGTCATGAAGCTGATGACACCCAGTTCATTTCTTCTTGTCCAATAACATGGATGTGATGCCTTGTTATTGGATGAGAACACATGAGTAGTCCATTTGCAAAACTCGTTATGTCCAAAAAACCAAAATTTCAGAAACGGCAAAAAACTGCCATTTCGTTTGTAATCGAGGTACATATATATATATATTAAATACTAATTATTACATGCGATTTAACCTCGCCCTTATTCTCCCAAGAATAAAGGCGGGTACACAATGTAAATGCAAAAATACCAAAAACAAACAATAATTGCAGAGGAGCCAATAGAATATCATATGACAAATAGGCCGCTCTTCGGCGTATAGGTCATTCTGCTTCCGTGAACCCACTTTACAAATATTATTTAGAGGACTCAAAATTTAGCCAAAATAAGGGGTAGAGGACGTGACAGTTTCATTTATATAGGTTTTATATCGGAATACTATTAAAGAAGATAGACAATTAACATAAGATTTTAAATAGTTTATTTTGATAAACAGTAGATAAATGATATTATAACCAAAAATGGTTAAAGTTAAACAGTGAGATAAATTCATGAACATAAATGTATATAAAAGGGTCAATTGTTTACTTTTAGCAATCCCTCATGATTTAAAAGGTGAAATATATAGAATATATAGAATATTATAAATATGACAACAATGGGTCTCACTCAACATCCCAAGCTAACTATAAATGTATAGCAACTATTAGAAAAGTTACAACAATGGGTCTGCACAATCACCCAGATTTGAATAATAATTTGAATGTAAATGTATAACATTAGAAAACTTTTTTATAACAAGTATATAAATAGTCTTTCTTGTCATCAAAAATACAAGTAAGCGCAATACAACATTTTTACCAAAAGGGAAAAAGTCCCAGAACATTAAAGAGTAATAATCTAACTATACAGCCAGATGGGCTCCAAGTTTCATATCTTCCTAAACCTAACATTTATAATACCTTGACATCTTACACCGCACAGGGTATACATTTCGTGCAATAATAGTCCACTCAAAACGTAACAAAAGAATTATCAGTTTCCTATACTTGACATCCGATCGATAATACGCATCTAAACACCTGAGTTCAAAAATAGAACTTTGCATTTATTTTGCCAACTTAACAACTTGCAAATATGATTTACTATACCTAATCCAATTTCTAATCAAATCAAAGTTAAATATACTATTCCTAACCATGATAATATAATTTAAATTAACTAATAATAATTATGGCCGAAAGGGAATTTTGACAGTATAAAAGCCGAAACGTAATTTATACCTTATGATCATCCTCGACACCAAGTTGTGTCCAAGGACGGTATCCTGACAAGAGTGTCATACCAATACAATTTACACCAATATATACGTTTGATATTCAGGCTCGGAGAGGGGGAAGAGGGGATGACAAAACAGAGGTGAACATACACAAGGAGGAGGGAGGAAGGGGTAACTAGACAGGCGTCGAATGTTCGAGCATGTGATGGACGGAGATCGAACAATAGTTTCCTGGCCACATCATCGCTTATTTACGGAAGTACGTCTCGTTTTCCCAGCATGCCTCCCGCTAAATTCAGTTCCGTGAAGTTGGCAACACCACTAACGGCACAAATTCTGAAACCTATACCAATATTTAGTGCTGAATCTGTGCCACAAGAATATCCTATCCCCATAATTTGTGCCGCCATAGTTTTTGTGAAAACTTCAAAAAACTGTGGGTGCTGCCAACTTC
>CABFVX010006465.1:0-16271 GCA_902151425.1 Timema shepardi
CCACCAACTGACCCTACTAGGGAAATGAGGAGTGAGGTAGTTTCCTCACTGAGCCAGAAGATACTATTGCACATCAGTCCACCAAGGCACCAACTGACCCTACTAGGGAAATGAGGAGTGAGGTAGTTTCCTCACTGAGCCAGAAGATACTATTGCACATCAGTCTGCCAAGCCACCAACTGACCCTACTAGCGACACCCTCGCTGCATTAAAGTGAGATAGTTTCAGGCTATTTTTCCGCACTGGATTTACACGAGCAAGAAAGGGCCTACAAATTTTTACTGAAAAGGTATTTTCAAAAACTCTTCAAGGTTCTTTTACACGCCAAAATCGACATGAAACCGGTGGATTTACTTCCCCTCCAAAGGAATGTGTTTTATGGATTTTCATGGTTCGGTAAAAATCCATTGACCTTGGCTAGATTTGAACCCGCAAACACCGCGTCCTGAGGAGAGCACTCATAAGAACACCGAGGCCCACTTATTTGCACTATGGCCCTATCTTGTAAGCGAAGGATACTTACCGATCACGTGCCATACTGCCATGTAATGTTGTTACGTGAATAAGTGGTCACGCGGACCATATGCTTGACTCATCGAGTCTGCTTTTCTGGTGATGATAAGGTCAGGGTTCAAATACCTGTTGGCGTGATGTGGGTTGTTCTTCCTAGATGTTTTCCACTTCTCTATCCATGCAAAAGAGGATACATTTATGCTAAACGTTTATTTTCTTCAGCTCTCTCCCCATTAGCGTAATCAAAATTCATAAAATTGGATGGTTAGTAAGATGTGGTGAAAGGCTGTTGATATAAAAGACAGAATAAGAGTTACAAATACATTTCCAGGGGCCGTATACACAACCCTTTGCAAAATAAAATCATAATAAACAACTGTTTCCAGCTTATGGCCGGTTAAGTTTGGTAAACTACCTCCAGCTTCCTTTATCCTTCTACCATTCTTCTTACCTTTAGTCAATTCAATTCTTCTCCTTTCCCTTGCACAATTTTTGTTATCTGCTACTGTCCTTTCTGTCTTGACCTCCTTTGTGGTCTTTTTCCTTCATACTTCATTTCCATCATTTTCTTTGGCATCCTCCCTATTTCCAAAATCTTTACATTCCCATCTCAGTCTTGCTTCCTCTACTATCTCATGTACGCCAACATCCTCATTACTTTACATTACTATCTCACTCTTGCTTCCTCTACTATCTCATGTACGCCAACATCCTCATTACTTTACATTACTATCTCACTCTTGCTTCCTCTACTATCTCATGTACGCCAACATCCTCATTACTTTACATTCCCATCTCAGTCTTGCTTCCTCTACTATCTCATGTACGCCAACATCCTCATTATTTTACATTACTATCTCACTCTTGCTTCCTCTATTATCTCATGTACTCCCTGTATTCCTAATTTCCCCGAATAACATCATTCCTAATTTTGTTTATTCTCGTGACGGCTAACACACTCTTCACAAACTTCATTCCCATGGCTTCCACTTTTCTAGTCTCTCTTACTTTAATTGTTCATATTTCTGCTGCATATGTGCAAAGTATACCCTGTACAACACTTCCTTACAAAGAAAATACTAAACACGTCGACACAAACGCTTTCCATTGGACGAGGTATTTCAAATCTCCTCAGAAGAGTCAATGAAGCTGTCTGCTTGTATTTAGTTCATCGTCGCATAGGCACTGATTCAAGTTAGTAGAAATTGAAATTCTATTGGGTCTCCCTAAGCAGAGGTTCTTAAGCAGAGTTGATCAAGCTGAAGATAGTTGTACATCCTAAGAGTGGCTTCCTCTGACATCTTGTGGTAGGCTTAGAGCTCGTCACACGATTGCGTTTCTCTTCCGTGCTCGTTTTCCGGCGAACGGGTGATATGTTTTTCGTTGTGTTTATCACCGCGTCCTACTACTTGATCAGGTTGTATGCATATGTGATAAATATTCTAATGGGGTAGGGATTAGGAAGGACACATTTTAGAGGTAATCTACCCGTACTTACCTGGAAGAAAAGTGGGAAACCATTTCAAGGTAAAATCACCCTCAGTAGACCTGACCGGGATTTGAACCCCGATCTCCCAGTCATCAGTAGGCCAGTCTAACATCCTAATGACACCTTAAATCGTTTGGCCACTGAAGCGGGTCACAATCATACGCCTGTGACAGTTATAAAAGCTATCAGATATACTTTGCATGTAATAATATGTCAAAAAGTGTGCTCTGCAAATGAAATTTTTGGCAGATGGTGAATTTAGATGGGTGTTAGATAAGCAAGGCTACCTTTTGTTAATTTTTGGTTACTCTAAATAGTTTTATCTTAAACCTATTAAAAGTGTCGAGATAGAATATTATTATTATAATTACATGGTGATATTTTGTTTGGTGTGCTTCCAATTATGATGAGCGTTTGGGAAGTGAAGCATATTGTTAATTAGTGTCAGCCACACCTGTTAAACGTTAATCACAGCGCCCTATCCTGTTTACCGCGAGGAAATAAATCTGCAATCTAGAGGTAATTTTCCTGCCGGCAACACGGGAATACATAAACGAGCTACATGAATAATATTTTTTTTTAATAAATTGAATTTAATATTAATATAAGCTCACATGGAATTAGATGGATCGAATACACTTTTAATTTTCTGGTCCAAATTTTCATTTCATTTACGAATCACAAATCTCGAATCTGAATATTAAAAAACACGATCAAACATAAGAAGTTGACTTCACCCTGTTTCGGTGGCCGAATGGTCTAAGGTGTTACTCTGGCAGTAGACTAGACTGCCCATGATGGGGAGACCTAGGTTATAATCTCAGTCGGGTGTAATGAGGGTAGTTTTCCTTAAACGATTTTCCACTCTTTATCGTCAAGAAAATGTGGATACACTTTCTATCAATTCGACCTTCCTCATATCTATAGCATTAACGTAATTATTCCATATGCGTATAATCTGGATGGGCAGTAAGACACGGCGATCTCCCTGTCATTGGCAAACCAGTATATCTCGAGAGTGACGCCTTATAGGCCAGTGGTATTCAACTTGGGGTACGCGTGCAGTCGCCGGTGCGAGAAAAAGACACACTAAGGACTACGTACAGTATTTATATAGGCTTATATTATTTCATGATAAAAACTGAATAACTAGGATCAGTTTCAGGGTTAGCCACAAGATATAAGAACGAAAGGACATGTGGTCTTGGAGCGCCATTTTATTCTCTCTCTCTCTCCGTCTTAGATTATACAGGGTGATTCAGTCGAGACTGAACACTCATTATGTAGAATATGAGTGTAAAACACATACGGAATGGTTCTTCATTTCATGACAATCCCACTTGTCACGGGCCAAGTTATGTTTTACATTATACAAATGTGACTTTACAATCATTTGTTAAGATGGTATGCAAAGGGACGCCAGAAAAAGCCAGTTTTTTTTGTTATTTTTAGACCAACACATTTTTTAAAAACCAAAACCAATAAAATACTGTTTCAGTAAAAACAAAGGTTTTCATTTTCTTCACATGTTGACCTTAACAGTTGTTGAATGTCTGTGAAGAGTGTTCTAGATTTAATGACAACTTTTCTTGTCATTTAAAAAGGTTTGTTAGATAATGCCACCATGATCATGACATATATTCAATAACTATTGATATCAACATGTGAATAAAATTAAAGTTGATGTTTGTACTGGTGCAATATTTTATTTATTTTGGGAAACATAAACTTGCAAAACCTTTTCTCGCCTTTTCTCGCCTTTTCTTGCGTCCCCTTCCATACCGAGTGAATCATCCTGTATAATATATATAGCTTACAAATGCATTATGCATCAATAACTTTGGGAAGTGCATTATGTATCAATAACTTTGGGAAGTGCATTATGCATCAATAACTTTGGGAAGTGCATTATGTATCAATAACTTTGGGAAGTGCATTATGTATCAATAACTTTGGGAAGTGCATTATGTATCAATAACTTTGGGAAGTACAAAGTTGACGAGGAATTATATCTGGGGTTAGGCTAACAAACAAATATTGGAAACCACTTTAGTCTATCTGGACCATTGTGGTTCAACTGGTGGCCCACGGGCCAAATGATGCCCATGCTCGCTGAAAAGGTGGCCCTCCCAGTTTCCTGGGGGACAGTTAAAGATAACGCTTCGGTGGTAGATGTTACGAGTAGCTGATAATTCTAATAAAAATATGTATTTAAAAAGGTCATGATTGTATTTCATTATGCATCTATTTGATTAGTAAAAATATGTATAGATATTTATTAACAATATTAATTTTTTTGTGAAAGGGTTGGTGGGTGTGTATTTCATAATAGATTTTTGGGAGATTTTCTAAACTTTTTTTTTTGGCAGTAAAATTTTGAAAAATTCCACCAATAAAAAAATACAATGTATGTATGTATATATATATATATATTTAAAGTAATTGTTTATTAAATGTTATTATTATTAGCACCACGTCTTACTACCCGTTCGGGTTATACGCACTTACACTAATGTGTAATGGTAGGGTGATTGTGAGATAGGTGATTGTGAGATGAAATGAAGGACCTACAGTTTAACGTGGAATCCGAACCACGGTGGAGGCCTGGTATTCCCCACATTTACAAGTTGTGGTTAATACACGTCTTGTCAGAGGTGAAGGAAGGGTTTGGTAATCAGATAAATTGGTGCCGGGACCAAGGATTGAACCCCGGCCGCCAGCACAGAAGTCTGACACCTTACCCCTAGACCATCAAGTCACCTTTATTAAATGTTGTTTGTAGGATTATATAAAGTTAATGAAACTACTAGATATATATTTGTTCCACGGTACAAACTTATAATCATATTTGACCCTTGGTATGAAAATCGTTGAACCAACCTGGTCTAGACCATGTGACCACCGACGAAATGACCAATTAATATAAATAATTGTAACCCTCCCCTGTATGAAAGGTCAAGATACCAAAGCATTCAGCTCGTATTGATTAGTGTTGTGTGTACGCCCCATTCATGTGTCGGCGCTAAACGCGGCGACCAATCGTAGGTCCGGGAACGAACTGTTACATCCTCACAGCACCCGGAGAAATCCGGTGACGAGGGGCTCTGCGCATGCGTCGATAGTTTGGTGTCACCCCCCTTCACCCCAGTGTTCCGCTTCTTAATATTCGTCCGGGATATCAGCGTATTTACATTAAAACTTGATTCATACGTTCGCCGAAAATCGAGAAGAGAATCTGTTTCTAGTGGTGCAGTAATTCATACGATAGCAGAACAGTATTTAGGCTTATGATTCTTTACAACACAAATTATAAACAGTTTATCACTGACATATTTTATTTACTAGTGTTATAAACAGATCCTGGGTCAGGAACGAGGTCAACTCAGCCTCGTGAAGACAAATGAGGAACTACTTAAATAAATAAATAAAGGTAGTGACTCTGGCTTGGAAAACCGAGATTAACTACTATATGGTTCGTTGTGCTGACCATATGACACCCTCTATCTGGAAGATGTTGGCACTATCTTCGCTAACATGAGTCTGCCGTTCGGTCAGTATAGCTCGCTAGTGGGTTAACGTCATGGAGTCTTTATTTTTAATTTATATAAAAAAACAGACCGTTAAGATTAATATCACAAAGATGTTTCCAAACTATCGCGATGTGTAGGGANCTATCGCGATGTGTAGGGAAACAAATCAAAATAAAATGAGAATGACCCGCCTCGGTGGCGTATTTGGCTAACGCGCTAGTCGTGTTGAACTCAACCTCTGAGGACGGGGAGATCGAGGTTCGAATCTCGGTCGGGTGAACTGGGGGTTGTTTTTCCTATATGGTTTTCCACTCCCCATCCACGCAAATTTGGGTTCACTTCCTTTAATTCAACCTTCCCAATTCCTAATCCATTAGCGTAATTATTACTTAAAGCGTATAACCCGAACGGGTAGTAAGACGCGGTGCTAAAATAATAAAAAATTTATAATAATAAAAATGAGAATGAAACGTGCTTTCCCTTTAACGAGTTAGTTTCACATCCGTAGATGCAGCTGTCTGCCAGTATCTCATATTGTGGACTCATGCGCACTGATTGATTCAGCATGTTTAAGCGCATGCGCATGTTTTTAAATGTGTTTGGGTCTCACTCGCTAAGCTTGTAGCGCGTATAAAAGAACGCTGAAGTTATTTAAAGTTGCGTCGAACGGATAAAGCCGATAAGGCTTGTGATTGGCTTAGATTTAGTCACGTGATTACGTTTCTGCTCTTCTCTTGTTATTCGTTGAAGTGTGAATCTACAGTGATAGGACAAGGATGAGGAAGGTGGATTTTATAGATGATATACTACATATAGTTGAGTGGAGGAAAGGCGGGGAAAACATGTGGAACATTCGGCCGGGATTAAAACTACGATATCCTCGTCAGAGGCAAACCAGACCAGACGAGGTACTGACGACTTGATCTATGTTCCCACCGAGTGAGTGATTGATGAAGGAACAAAGTGCGGGTAACCTTTAGAAAGTGGCCGTAGAACTGTCGGTGTGAATTAGGGGCCTGTGCGAAGCTTCGACATTTCTAATATTAATCTGAATCGTGATATTGATTCGAAAATACGAATCTTAAAATTTTCAAATAGTCGTATCGGATTCGAGATTTCAAATCCAAATAGATCCCAGAATCGGATTCTTTGTGATCTTAGATTCGAATATAAAATTCAAATACGTCCCGGTTTCAAATTAGGTGGAATTTTAAATTCGAATATAAAATTCAAACATTTGAATAATTGAACATTAAAAAAAGTTAGCATCCTCGTGGATCCATTATATGTGACTCTACTATATAAACTCGCAAATATCTTAGTATTTAAACTCTAATAAAAAAATTCACACTGTTTGTTGACCTTATTTTATTGGACTTGATTGATAAACGTATTTAATTTACCTGAAATTAGATTTAGAAGTAATAACATTTCTTTTAAAAATATTATATCTGTTGGCCAAAATAATCTTCAACCTAACTCAGCCTAGCCTTTTTGTTTTGTGTAAAGGGTCCTACTACAAGTCTGTGCCTAAATCCGACTTGCAATGGTTGGGCAGGGATGAGGAAGGAATGGGTTTTTTTAGAGTAAATATACCTCATGTTTGTGAAGAAAGGGAAGAAAGCCGTCCAGGAAAAATAAATAAACAGTACATTCAATCGGGATATGAACCCCTCAACCTTCTCGTTACTGCTAAAGCCAGGTCAGGTTGACCTAACCTTGACGACATTAAAACCCAAAAGTTTGCGAGTAAGCCAAGTTTGAAGATTTAAACGCTAGTTGTTCCAGTTATTAATCCTTACCCGCCTCGGTGGCGTAGTTGGCTAACGCGCTTGTCGTGTTTAGCTCGACTGCTGAGGAGGGGGAGATCGAGGTTCGAATCTCGGCCGGGTGAACGGGGGGTGGTTTTTCCTAAATGTTTTCCCACTCTCCCTCCACGCAAATGCGGACTCACTTCCTCTAATTAAACCTTCCCAATTCCTAATCCATTAGATTAATTAGTACTTAAAGCGTATAACACGAACGGGTAGTAAGACGTGGTGCTAGATATTATCATTATTATTATTATTGATCCTTTATTTAGATATCCACGTCTTCGTCCCTCCAGTTCTTCTTTCAGAAATTACCCGCGCATGCGCAGATTCGTGGCGTGTAGGCCTATATCTGTCCGAAGCCGCCCTTGATGTTTCGCCCGGCACTAGTCTTCTAGCCAGACAGGTACTACCGTAGATTGATCGACCGCCAGTGTTCTAACGCCGTGGGGGATGCTCATTTCATGTTGTAGCTTGGTCCATATGTCAACCTCTAAAACGTCCTGTCGGTCTTTGTACCTCTTAATTGGTGAGTGAGCTTAAGAGACCGGTCGACACTCGTTCACCCATCAAATCATGGTATCACAAAATAAAAAAATTGGGTGAAAAACCGTTGTATGTATTTGAAATCGGCTTACACCAATGAAAAGGAATTTTTATTATCTAGAAATAAGACTCTGTATAATTTTATTATTATTATTATTATTATTATTATTATTAGCACCGCGTCTTACTACCCATTCGGGTTATACGCACTTACGCTAATGTGTAATGGTAGGGTGATTGTGAGAAGAAATGGAGGACCTACAGTTTAACGTGGAATCCGAACCACGGTGGAGGCCTGGCATTCCCCACATTCACAAGATGTCTTGTCAGAGGTGAAGGAAGGGTTTGGTAATCAGATAAATCTGTGCCGGGACCGAGGATTGAACCCCGTCCGCCAGCATATAAGTCTGACACTTTACCCCTAGATCACCAGGTCACCTGTATAATTTTGATTAATCATACTAGTTAAATTATACAATGAGAATTATCAAATTTTCGAACTCACATTATTTTAATGATAATTACTTCGCCAAGAGAAATGCTCAAAATTGAATTTCACTACGTAAAGAAGAACTATTTTTACTTCAATTGTCTTAATTTAGAATTTTTATTTAGTGGGCTATTATTAATTTGTTTGTAAGTATTAATACTGGGAAAAGATGAGATCACCGCCAAGGTGCACCCTTAATTTTTTGTATGACATTGATTGAATGTCACTAACATTTGACGAATCATAAATATTACTTAATTGATTTCTTAATTATAAAGTTCATCTAAAAAGTTATCAAAAACTACTATTCATATTTTCTTATGGATTACTATTTTAATCTATGTTAATTAAATAAACCCCGCATTTATGGCCGCATGGTCTGCGGCGATACCCTCACAATAGACTCGTCTGCCGAGGATGGGGTGATCGGGGTTCGATCCCGGTCTAGTGTACTGAGGAAGGTTTCCCTAAATATTTTCCCACTTTATCTACACGCAAATGCGGGTATACTTTTCCTTAATTTATCCTTCCTAATCTTTAACACATTATTGCAATTAATACATAGGCGTATAACCCTAACGCGGTGATAGAGAAGAAAATTAAATGGACTAGTAATGTAAATACATTTGAAGGATACAGGGGGAAAAGGGGGAGAAAGTCACACTACACACATTTTCCTGGATAGCAACTTTTATATCTCAAATCCTATAAGGACCCCAGCAAATACTTTTTTATTTAAATTATTTTAAACATTACAGATACCTCTATTAACCATTATATAAAGTGCATTAGAAAGATATCATGATTGTCTAATAGATGGGTGCATCAAATCAATCTAAGTTAAAATTAGAGTTTGCCCTTTTTTCTCATTGTACCTTATAATTGCATTCCTCCACCCCCATTTGTGGCAACGTGAGCTTACAGTTTTCAAATAACGCGCTTACTTTGAAACTCAGACTGTAGCTTTGATATTGGTTAGGTTAAATATTGACAAAACCTTTAACAGTACCTACAGTAGCCCCGTGGCTTCTTTGGTGCTGACTGACAGCTCACAACTGACTTCTGACAGGTGCTAAACACATGTTTCTGCAGATAATATGGTTCGGCGTAAGGATACGTAATTTAGTCTGGTAACTTTTCACAGCTTTCATATGTCAGCTGTCAGCTGTGAGCTGTGAGCCAGCACCAAAGAAGCCATGGGGCTAGTGTACACGAGTTTAGTGTTTACTGAAACGAAAACTATATCTGTGTCACTATTTATAATATAGACCAGCATTTTTCAAACTGGGCTCCGCCATACTATCTCTCTGGCTCCACGAGGAAAATTTATAATATTTTTTTATTGATTTTTTCACACTAAAAAAAATAGTATCAATAATTAGGATTGCCAATTTTATTCAAATATGAATAAAATACATTTTACAAAGGAGGCGCAGTTAGAAAGTTCGATGTTTTCCTTTTGTTTTATAATTTTATACTTGTAATTTTTAACTGTCTTTATTGAATTTTCATAATATTAATGTAAACCTTTTTTAAGAACGCTTTGGCATGTAATTTTTTTTCTCTAGTTCAATAGTTTCTTAGATCTAAAAAGTTTACGGAAATCCTCTAAATTTGTAAAATAAAAAAATAAATCTTACTCCCCGATTAAANCCCCTCTCTAATTCTCTAAGGAACTGTATCTAATAAGTTGAGCGGATTATGATGCTCCCTTTGTCCCACAGATCAGGAGAGAGACCACTTCATCAAACAGAACCTATCCGCTTTGAGACCGGATCCACAAAACAGCTTCCTCCCTTGTGCCGCATTACTGGAGCACAGCCAATCAAGGAGGAGGGGGCGGGCATGTGTTCTCCTCTTTTACCACCCTCCCCACCCCAACTACTCTACCCCCTTCTTCGCCTGTTTCATCCAATCTTCCCTCCATTTGTTTGCTATAATATTATCGCGCGAATTGTTTTTTTCTATATTTACTCTCAACACCAACAAGAATTATTAATCTTAAGGTGGGCTCACACAGGGTCAAGTTCACGACCGTCTACTTGTCTGAACTACTTGACCGGTCGGGGTTGTGGGACCAGTCCACGACTATGAACGTTCACATTGTGAACTATCTCAATCAAGTGAAATAACTTATCATGTTAACATCGGGTGACACAATGGTAGCGTGGATATATATCAGTGGGGTTTGATTTGGTGGAATACGAGAAGTTCACAAAACTAAACCAGGTTATCAACCACTTGTTTCCCTTTTAAAAAAAATTATTTCTTGTTACCCGCCTCGGTGGCGTAGTTGGCGGACGCGCTTGTCGTGTTGAGCTCGACTGCTGAGGACGGGGAGATCGAGGTTCGAATCTCGGTCGGGTGAACTGGGGGTGGGTTTTCCATAAATGGTTTTCCACTCTCCCTCTACGCAAATGCGGGTTTCACTTCCCCTATTTCAACCTTCCCATTTCCAAACTCATTAGATCAATTAGTACTTAAAGCGTATAACCCGAACGGGTAGTAACACGCGGTGCTAAGTATTATTATTATTATTTCTTGTTTGCAGGTCGATCTCATTATCATAACTATAATCATCAACCGTTCCCAGCCTGTGGCTGGATCAATTTACTAAAATGCCTACATTTTCCCCCATCCTTCCTTCATTATTCTTCTTCTCTCACTTGTGCACTTTATGTTGTTTGCTTCTCTCATTTATTTCTTGGTCACCCATGTGGGATTTATTCTACATACTCCACCTCCATCATTTTCCTTCATTTCCATTATTCTCCTCTCAATCTCCATCATCCTTACATGTCCAAACCATCTCAGTCTTGCTTCCTCTACTATCTAATATACTCCAACATCCTCATTACATGTCCATACCATCTCACCCTTGCTTCCTCTACTATCTCATGTACTCCAACATCCTCATTACAATAACCATACCATCTCACCCTTGCTTCCTCTACTATCTTATGTACTCCAACATCCTCATTACATAACCATACCATCTCACCCTTGCTTCCTCTACTATCTCATGTTCTCCCTGTACCCCCTACTCTTTGTCGGATAACTTCCTTCCTAATCCTGTTTCTCCTAGTGACAGCTAACATGACTGTAGATTATTCTGACATTCTTTTATTTTTTGGCGTGACTTGCTTGTAATCGAACCCGGTAATTTTAATTTCGCTTGCAATATATTTGCAGGCCTGATCTATAACGTGCCCATACTTGGTATGTGAACGTTCCAAAGACATTACGATTTTCTCTAAAGTTCTTTGTGTTTCAGTAATTGATTACGATTCGTCCTGTACAGAGACATCTTAACACGCCGTGGTTCCACTTTGCCCAACGGCACGCAGGTTCGCCCTCAGATGACTGTCGCGCACGAATGCATGGGGAGAACGGGAGAACTGATATCGGGCGTTTCCTCGACTAATGCTGGTGCAATTCACATAATGCAACATGATATTATTCTAGTAATTCATTACCCGCCTCGATGGCGTAGTTGGCTAAACGCGCTAATCGTTTTTCAATAAAATGGTTTGTCATCATATATTCAGATTAATGCTGCTGCATTGGTTTAAATTCATCGTCCGCATTCTATGTAATAGTTGAAGTAGCTTATACACATAGGTACGAAATCATTTCACTACTTCAACACTTCCTACTTATACTCCTAATCCTACTCCAACTCTGACCTGCCTTAGTGGCGTAGTTGGCTAACGCGCTAGTCGTGTTTAGCTCGACTGCTGAGGACCGGGGAGATCGTGGTTCGAATCTCGGTCGGGTGAACTGGGGTGGGTTTTCCTAAAGGGTTTTCCACTCTCCCTCCACGCGAATGCCGGTTCACTTCCTCTAATTCAACCTTCCCAATTCCTAATCCATTAGCGTAATTAGTACTTAAAAGCGTATAACCCGAACGGGTAGTAAGACGTGGTGCTAAATAAAAAATAATCTAGCAATTCACTCTAATCTAAATCCCCACTAACGATGGTAGGAACACACCGCTTGGTTATATCACGCATCAAACTGATGTATGTCTTCACACGGAACATAACTCACTTGATGCTACGTCTATGAAAAGTGAGTCGGAGGATTTGTTTGACGTCATAACTGAGGAAGAGCTCATCGATACAGTTAGTGGGTCCCAGGTGGTGAGGCTTGCTTGTTGCTTCTATAGCAGTCTAACAACACCCGATTGGAGATCTTGGCTGAGCGGGCAGCAAACACACAAGGAGGGGTTTAATAAAACAAATAAGTCCCATCCCTCGACTTTTATAGGAGGGTGGGAATGGGAGAAGTAGGGATAGGTGTAGCAAATAGGATAAGGAGGGAATATAGACGTACACGTAGGATTAGGAGTAGCAATTAGTGTAGCCATATGATTATAAGTATGATTAGTAGTATAAATTGAATTAGACCTATATGTAGACGAAGGATTAGGAGTAGAAATAGTATAATTTGTTTAAGGCGTATAAATAGTAGTATTCATGTGAGTAGAAGTATTTTTTTATTTTATTTTTATTATTTATCACCGCGTCTTACTACCCGTTTGGGTTATACGATTTAAGTACTAATTACGTTTATGGATTAGGAATTGGGAAGGTTGAATTAGAGGAAGTGAACCCGCATTTACGTGGAGGGAGAGTGGAAACACATTTAGGAAAAACCACCCTCAGTTCACCCGACCAATATTCGAACCTCGATCTCCCCGTCCTCAGCAGTCAAGCAGCTCAACACGACTAGCACGTTAGCCAACTACGCCACCGAGGCGGGTCAGAGTAGTAGTAGGATTAGGAGTAAAAGTAGGAAGTGTTGAAGTAGTGAAATGTTTTCGTGTATGTGTATAAGCTACTTCAACTATTACATAGAATGCGGACGATGAATTTAAGTCAATGCAACTGCATTAATCTGAATATAGGAGGACAAACTATATTATTGAAAATAAAAACTTTGTAAACGTAAAAGTTTGGAATCTTGGAAGGATGTGCGGAATGATACAAGTATAATTAAGTCAGTTCTACACTCAAATATTACCTAAAACAACAAAAGCTAACCTAAATCTGTGTTTTTATTGGAGCAAAATATAGCCAATTTTAAGTAGCTCAATTTTGTAAGATATTTCGCATTAATTTTTTTTACATAATCAACCTTAGTCAATAAACTGTACACAGTAGAATAACGCTGTTACATAATGTTGTTGTTTTGTTTTCTACAGTTAAAGCTATATGCTAACTGTCCACACAAACATATGGGACGAAAAAGAGGTCTTAAGTGAAGCCCCTTCACTTGTATTTCAAGTATTTGAGATACAAAAGATACATATTGTTCAAGTAATCAAATGAAATTTTCTTATTTCCATTTAAATTCAATGCTCATGAACTAATTACTAGAGCAACTTTTTTTAAAAAAAAACTACAATACGTACCATGGACCAGTCTCAACTGAAACAAAACGCCCAAATAGAATAAATATTTTATTTATACGACTTAATGTTGGTCTCCCAAATTTTATTTTGATCTCTAACACTTCAACCAATACTTGCAACAAACACCTTAATTATGTTTATTGCAACATCAACATGACACTAGACAGAGCAACTTACAGCAACAAACACCAACTTTTCCATTGCAGCAGTGTTTCGTTGTTAGAACCGCGTCTTACTACCCGTTCTGGTTACACGCTTATACACTAATTACGTTAATGGCTTTAAGGATTAGAAAGGTTATACTTAGATGAAGTGTACCCGCATTTGCGTGCAGGGAGAGTGTAAAATCATTTTAAGAAAAAACCTCGGTACACCCGACTGAGATTCGAACCTAGATATCCTCATAATCGGCAGTCTAGTCTACTGCGAGAGTAGCGCGTTAGACTATGCGTTCATAGAAGCGGGTTGAAACCATATTGGTATAAGTTTGGTCTATGTTTCCCCAGTGGTGAAGCAGATTTATCTGGCATAACAAAGTTTAGAGAAAAAATAACAAACAATTCAAATATAGATTAAATCTTTGTCATATTACTGTAAACAACTGATTGATGTTATGGTTCTATTGAGCATATATAGGTGAGACGCGAATGGGAGTAACTAGCTACCCTCCCTCTGGTCAGTCTGATGGTCGTAGGACGTAGCTAGCTACCCTCCCTCTGGTCAGTCTGATGGTCGTAGGACGCAAGATAACTACCCTCCCTCTGGTCAGTCTGATGTTCGTAGGACGCAGATAACTACCCTCCCTTTGGTCAGTTTGATGGTCGTAGAACGCTGCTCATTTTCTAACATACACTCCTGATTATGCAAACACAATTTTCTGGACGCAACTCACGTCTGAGATTGATTATGTGTAAAAAAAATTGATCTATTTACGTTGTTTTTTTGTCCCAAAAGCTGTAACATAACTCAAATTTCCTCCTGCCCGCTTCAGTGGCTGTATGGTCCAAGGCGCAACACTCACAGCTGACTAGATTGCTGATGAAAAGGATATCGAGGTTCGAATTTCTATCTGGTATAATGATGGGTTTTTTTTCTCTCTCTCTCTCTCTCTTTCTCTCTCTTTCTCTCTCTCTCTCTCTCTCTCTCTCTCTCCACACAAATGTGTGTATACTTCTGTTAAATATAGCATTATTAATCCAGAAAACCATTAGCTAGTACATAAGCTGATAACGTGAACGGGGAGTAAAACGCGGTGCTAAAAAAAGTTCCTTCCTATATCACTTTAATATATGTAAATATGTATTACTAAAAAGAAGAGCCAGTAAAATATTCTAGAAAGTAGTACGTGGAAAATGTAAATTTTAAATAAAAATTGTAGTTTTATATTATAATATATTATTTATAAATACAACTCTGAGAGCAGAAAAGATATTTAATGACTTTCGAATGGGAGTTGAAACTTGTGCACGTGTCGACATTTGAGACCCGTAGGAGATAAAAAAAAACTAGATTACGTTGCGTTGATGGAAATGCTTTCCACTAAAAAAAAAAGTATCAACAACATTAGTTATTCATAAATTCAAAACATATTTATTTTTGTATAGTAATTAGATTCTAAAGTACACACAAACTCGATCAGAGTGTATTTGTTGGACAATTATAAATTTAAAAGTTAGAGGTTCGATCCTTGATGGTGTCAGGGATTTTGAATTCATGTGTCACGTAAGTATAATTAAGTTGACAAAGTTTAATGAGATTCTGTTTTAATTTAAACATTTCGTCTTTATGCCCTGATCTTTGCTACGAGATTAAATTCAATTGCGTGAACGTATTTTAACTAAATTTGTCAGGGGGATTCTTTGAACGTAGGCTGAGCAATAATTCATATAGTTTTTTTTAAACTTACTATCCATTTCAAGGTGGTGGCCGCTTATAAAACAGTCTGTTTCGTGATAACTTTCAAATGCGTGTATACATTTTAACAAAATTTGGCAGAAATATTTTTCTAGCCTAGGACAATTTATGTATGTAGAGTATATGTTTTTTTTTAAATTTTGGTGAAACGTTTCAACATGGCAGCTACTCGAAATGTTAATCTTTTAATAGTTAATCTCAAGTACCAAGAGCGTATGTCTTAAAATGTTGAAATACACTGCAAGACTGACGTATTAAAACCAAGATAATCACAGATAGTATCTATGAATATACTTTACTATTTAGTATAGTACTAATTTGTTTCCTATCCAAATTGAACACCAAGTAAACATATACAAAGAAAAATTCATGGAGATATTTCAACTTGAAATTTAAATAGAAGTATTAACACTGTAGAAACGATAATAACATGGAGGGAGAGAGGTCTACTGTTCACAGAACTACTAGTAAGACTCTAGTAACGATAATAACATGGAGAGAGGTATACTGTTCACAGAACTACTAGTAAGACTGTAGTAACGATAATAACATGGAGAGAGGT
>CABFVX010006466.1:0-12086 GCA_902151425.1 Timema shepardi
AATTTTGGATGTAGAGGATAGATTCGAAACTACAACGCCAAACTGTATCCCCCGATTTTGTTATCATTAGATTTTTTGGATTGCCCTCGTATGGTAGCCAATTTAAAGACGTATTCACGTCAAAAATTGTGCATTTTTGATTCACCTACTTTTTGCGCTTCTGAGGTACTCCAAAGCAGGCATACAAATTCAGCCTGTGTGCTTTCATTATTTAGCTTGTAGGACGCAGTGGGCATGCGCACGCGCACGCACACCAACACACTAAAGGCTGCAGCCAAACGTCGCTTCTGTAGGTGACCAGAAATTTGAAATTTGCGTTCAAAAATTAAATACACTCCAGCCTATGATCCAATTTTTATATATACTTTTGTTTGAAAGTTATTGTCATGTGATAAAACCGAATAAAATGCAAACCTAAACTCACAATGATTGCTTCTAACCCCTTCATTCATTCTGTAGCTAGTTTGCCCACTGAACTTAAGGTCACGGGTTCAATTCTCTGACAAGGACGTAAGCGTATCATTGTCAAGCTGGGTTTCTATCCTTCTCCTAAGTAGTAAATTAATGGCCTTGGCGTCTGGTTGCTAGTTTTGTCTTATACTTGGTATCAACCTGTAAGGGCACTGCAGGTTAAGTAAGGGGTTTACATTGTTGCCATGCATTTGTTCGCGGATATTTCCCCTTATATCGCCTTTTATTATTTATTATTATTTAAGGTATTTAACATGCGCTTTCTAAACCGACTGTTATAACAGCACGCAAGAATTTCTATGAGCTAGAGTGAAAGGACCTATCAATTTTACCGGGAAAGGTGTTTTCACATACCCCCAAGGATCTTTTACATGCCACAATCGACATGAGACCGATGGCGTTATGTCCCTTTCTTGAGAGGTTGTGATACATATTGTTATCAATATAAAGATCCACTGGCCCCGGCTGGGTTTGAGCCCATGACCATCGGATCCTAAGGCAGGCACTTTACCCCAAGACCCTTGAGGTAGATTATTATTAGCACCGCGTCTTACTATCTGTTCGGGTTATACGCACTTACGCTAATGTGTAATGGTAGGGTGATTTTGAGATGAAATGGAGGACCTACAGTTTAACGTGGGATCCGAACCACGGTGGAGGCCTGGCATTCCCCACATTCACAAGATGTCTTGTCAGAGGTGAAGGAAGGGTTTGGTAATCAGATAAATCTGTGCCGGGACCGAGGATTGAACCCCGGCCACCGGCACAGAAGTCTGACACCTTACCCCTAGACCGCCAGGTCACCCTCGAGGTAGACTTCGTCTTTGATGAATCTTAACAAAGTTGGGTTTCTGTCGCTGCCAGTATTTTCTTACTATTTTCCAATCCCCCTTCTTAATAGTGTTAAAGTGGTACAAATAATCGTGGCACATCAGATTCATTTTAATTCTACCAAATATGGCAGTTTTATGTTTAGTTTTGGACCAAAATACACTCTCGACGTAATTAGCTTTATTTATCCAAGGTTCGTCCATATAGAAAGGACTATATCGCTTTCCCCGTGCAGTTCTCGTATCTTTTTACATCTTTTGTTCGAGTAGTGGGACTGGCATCCAGGGACGGTGTTGATGCTTTAGAACAACACTTGCCAAGAGAGAAAGAGGAGCGTAGTATGTCGGTGGCCTCTCGATTCCGAACAGTTCAGATTGAAAACATGAGATTTTTTATACACGGGGAGGAGTCCAGATTGCGGATACGCCATCCCGCCCCTAATTTGATAATAGAGGGAGCCCACGGGGGCCTAGCAGTCGTGCGTACTTTCAGCTTCGTCAGTCTGAATTTAAATTACACACACGAGTATTTCTAGGTTATGTTATGTTATGTTAGGTTAGGTTAAGTTAAGTTAAGCTTGGCCAGGAGGAAAGCCCCGGCGACCAGTGGGTGCTGCCAGTAACCCCCTCCACCCGTGTCACCACCCTCACGCAGGGATTCCCGCGAGTTGCTCTTTTACTTGTTCGCAATCTGGACATTGGATATTTAGGTTGCCATAACATTTTTGATCGTGTTCGCAATTTGGATGAATTTGGTCCTGTTATCAATCAGAATACAACCAATATGTCGTGCATAATACCTGTAGTTCCTTCAGAAATTGTAGCCGAGTATAGAATTAATAATTAGACCCTGTCTCTTATAGCCGGCACACTGGCACTATAGTGAACAAACAAACACAAAGCTTGCACGCCCCCCAAGAAATAAAAAGATTCTTGTTTTTATTAGTGCTGCACGACTTCAATAAAACTGTTGTATTTATAATTTTACTAATCTGTTTTATTATGTCGTGAGACATTAATGATTGTAATATTATATTTTGTTTATGTTTACAATCCATATATGAAGAGAGTACTTTTTATTCTGTTAAAAAAAATAAACCCTTTGGTTTACTAACACTTTAATAATGATTGTTATATTTTTTAATAAACACGTACTGACAGAACGCTCAGTACCAAGGTTTCTTATCATTATTATTTAAGGTATTTAATTAGCACTTTCTCAACCGTCTGATTGTTTAAATGCACTAATTATTTACTAGCTTAAATATAGAACAGACACAACATTCAACCCTTGGGCGTTAATTCATCACTTTGAAAAGGGACCAGTGATCAACTTTTTGGCCATGCCAAGATTTGAACCCGGGGCTCTAATCTAAGTAGGCAGGCACACTACCTCTGAGTTAAGGTGTCGGACAACCCGCAAGCGTTATTAAAGAGATTAATATAAGTCTAGGAAATGGCTAATTTTTAATTTGTTTTTATCGCCTCGTCTAACTACCTGTTCAGGTTATACGAATATAGGATAACTTACTCTAATGGGAAAGGTATTTATACTTACGCTAATGTGTAATGGTAGGCTGATTGTGAGATGAAATGAAGGACCTGCAGTTTAACGTGGGATCCGAACCACGGTGGAGGCTTGGCAATCCACACATTCACAAGTTATGATTAATACGCGTCTTGTCAAAGGTGAAGGAAGGGTTAGGTAATCAGATAAATCTGTGCCGGGATCGAGGATTGAACCCGGACTCCCCAGCACAGAAGTCTGACACCCTACCACCAGGTCACCCACTAGCGTAATTAATACATATACGTAAAACTCGAACGTGCAGTAAAAAGGCGGTGCTTGGAAGAAAATAAACATAACAATATCAAATCGCCCCACAGCCAAGTCTCGTCAATTCATCTCTTAGTACTAAACAATTTGCCACGCCATTGATTCCTAATTGACCTTGAGAGTGTCACCCTTGACCGCCGAATATAAGACATCAATCTGACTGCTATTGGAACTCGAGTGACGCTTTCATTTACATTTGTACAGTCTCGACCATAACCAATAGCCGACTTAGAGTATCACTTTCAATACTGGGGGCTACCGATAGAGAGAACCTGTTACAGTATCACTTTCAATACTGGGGGATACCAACAGAGAGAACCTGTTACAGTATCACTTTCAATACTGGGGGCTACCGATAGAGAGAACCTGTTACAGTATCACTTTCAATACTGGGGGCTACTAACAGAGAGAACCTGGATATGTCGGATAAAATAAAACAAAATACAAAAAATAATAATGTGTGTCTTGTCTTTTATAAGTGATACGCGATATTTATCACGCGCATAGAGCTGAAATTTAGAAACTTGTAGCCCCTATGCAATATAATGTGGATCTAGAACCCGGAGTTTTAAAAATGTTTTTTTTTAAATTAAATAAAAACTGGGTCAGAATAAACAAAATGAGTTTTTTCTGTCTGTTTGAGGCAAAGAAAAAAATTACCAAGGAAATTCTGGGTACTTCTGCTATTTAAATATAAGGAAAATTCAGAGAATGTAACTTCTTGGATTAAATAAAAATTGGTTTCTCAATGTTAACTAAGGACTTTGTCTAGAAACGGGGTTCTAGTCTGAAATATATTTGTTAATTGTTTCTATACTACAACCCGCCTAGGTGGCGTAGTTGGCTAACGCGCTTGTCGTGTTGAGCTCGACTGCTGAGGATGGGGAGATCGAGGTTCGAATCTTGGTCGGGTGAACTGGGGTGGTTTTTCTTAAATGGTTTTCCACTCTCCCTCCACGCAAATGTGGGTTAACTTCCTCTAATTAAACCTTCCCAATTCCTAATCCATTAGAGTAATTAGTACTTAAAGCGTATAACCCAAACGGGTAGTAAGACGCGGTGCTAAATATAATTATTATCTATACTACATTTACACAATGCCATACATATCTAAAATATGTAATACTTACTTAATCCATGGTATTAGGAACTCGAAAGTTCATTGCCGCAATTACAAAATACCTATTTCTATCTTGAGATTAGTTCTATCCAATTCACATCATCCTACCTTAACGGATTACACTATGGTCCTATCTTATAAGTCGTACTATTGTGAAATAATGCAAGGTAAGCGTGCCTTTTCGTGACGATGTAGTTTTCTTATGCGATCGACTGGAAATTGTTGCGAGATCGACCATTCAATCGCAATCGACCATTTGCCGAACTTTATTTTAGACCATACAACCACAAAAGCGGGTATCTCAATATTGAAAACCTTTAGGTTGAGACGAAAAAGATGTTCCGGGCAAAAGTGTCTTAGCCGGAACACGCTGTGATTGGTCACCCACTCGGGACTACCCGGTGTTATAAAGCTTTTGATTGGTTGAGAGAGGATTACAGGGTCACCAGGGACCAATCTATCTTGGACGGCTGACCCTACCAGCCAACTTCCTGCGCTCAGAACTGTTTGCCGGCAATCATTTGTTCACGTTAATACCTCTACTACTATGTGAAGACAGCTTGAAAAGTCCAAATTGAATTTAGTCTGATACAATTAGTGAGCTTTTGTTTTGTGTGCATCGCATCCTAATACAGTCCATATTTCGTAGAAAGGGCCTTATCCATAAGTCAGAAAAGCTACTATGGGGTCATGTTGGAAGCGACATTATTTTATGTGGCATCTTACCTTCACGTACCTAGCTTATTGCTTTACTGTATTAAGTTGCAGACATTTTATATTTTTCAATAATTATTTTCATTCTTATATGTCACCGGCAATGTGTGAAATGCAGGCGTTCTATAAAATGCCTAGGCTTTCTAAATAATGCCCGAGTGGTTTTGGCAAAGTATGAAATAAACGAGATTTGCTGTTATATTTCATACTTATTTTCAAGTTTTTTTGTCTTTTTGAAGTCCCAGAATATTTTATCAATTATTTTATCCAGTTTTATGTAAGTCTTGTATCGTTTTCTGGCAAATTCACCTAATTCCTTATTTAAGTTGGTTATGTTAGTTTAGGTTAGGTGAGGTTATGTGAGGTTAGGTATTGTTTTAATTATAATGTTTACATGTTATTTTTGACACACATGTAGTTCATTCAGATGAATTAATTTTAAAAACATGTTTTGATTGCTCTGAACATTATTAAAGTCTTGTGGTCGCGTCCAACACCGTTTGCTCGGAGAACGGTCGTTTAAAATACGCGACCACTACTATAGCTTCTTTCACACACTCATTCGTCAAGTCATGTGAGCTGTTGTTGTCACTTTTGATAAATACTAGCAATATAAAATTTTATCCGGAGAAAAGTTAACGTTTTCTAATTAAGGTTCTTATTATGTAAATTAGACCTTAGATGTTATGGCTATCCTCATATTAAAGTAAGGTAGGGAATAAGAAAGGTAGAGTTTTAGAGGAAATGTTCCAGGATTGATATAGGTTTGGATTGGTAACTATTCAATAAAATTCACCCTCACTGCACACAGCTGAGACTTGAACCCTGACCCTCCTGTCACCAACAAATTGACAAGACTAACACCTTTGTCCACAAGTTCACCTGTGCGGGTGAAATATTTTTGTATCACCATGTTCAATTTACAATCATATGTGAAAATTACTCCTAGTGGAGCAGGGATGGGGAAGGTTGAATTTTAGCGTAAGTATACCCGAATTTGCATGGAAGGAGAGTGGAAAAAAATTAAGAAACTGTACCCTTAGTAGACCCGACCGCAACTCAAACCTTAATCTTCCCGTCAAGGGTAGCTAGTTTATTTCAAGAGTGACGTCTTAGACTATGCGACCACCGTTGAGGGTGACAGCACCTAAAACGCTAACTATTCTTTTATTTACTCATGAGAGGACATTTGGAGCACCTTTTATAAAGAACAAACCCATTTTTGCAGTCAATACTACTAACATTTTACCCGCTTCGGTGGCTGCATGGTTTGAGGTGTTAACTCTCGCAATATATTAGACTGCCGAAGACTGGGAGAAGGTTCGATCCCAGTTCGGTGTACTAAATTGTTTTCCAGTTTCCCTCCATGCAAATGCGGGTATACTTACTCTAAATTAGCCCTTCCTAAGACCAAACCCATAACCCAAACAGGTACATAGTAAGACGCGGCTTAAAAAAAATATGACTAGTGCTATTTTATATGGTGTGAGAATATAGTTCCTTCAAAAGTGACAGCCGCAGATTACATCACTTGACGTATGAACGTAAAAGTAGATCTAGTAGTAACTTATTAAATTTGTTATATATGTCGCCTTTCATAAGAACATTAGGTATTCTCTCATGTAATACACCAAACCAACTGTCATTGTCGACATCGATATCATATTTGACAGTTTTTAAAAATTATACATTTAGTGACTTTGCCAACCTGGATTACTTTATATTCGTTTCTCATCTTCCAATTGACATAGCCTATATATATATATAGACTATATAGGCTATATAGGGTGAAATTGGGATTTCCACCTTTAAATATGATGCGCTAATTGAAGGAGTTATTTCAAAATCAGCATGTTATGTCAAAATATGCTCTTTTTGAGATAATAATGCCATCTATTAGCGCAAAGAGACATATATATGCTGTGTAAATAGTTTATTCAAAATGTTGTCATGTCACAAGTTACAGCACTTTGAAAACATATATATTCCACAAAAACAGGCTTTGTCAATTGTGTTTCTAGCAAAAACCTTCCGTGTCAACTGACATGGGTGTTTTTTGGTAGAAATATTAGTATGAACAAAGATTGCATTATATATTACCATAGTTTACAGAAATCCCGTACTTTTACTTAGGTTTTTCAATTCAAGATTTGTAATATTTTCCAAACTAGTTATGGCGCTGGTAATTATTGTAACTAAACATGGCATATCAGTTTTTTATCTATTAATTTTGGTTTGATTGAAAATCTGTTGTCGTGGCAACATTGAGTGATAACAAAATGTAAGCTGTAGGAGTTCCTACTAATTCTGACATTGTAAAGTGGCCTAGAAAGCGTAAATCAAAGGGGAAAAAAAGTCAAATATTCCCTACGTTGTTTTCTGTTTTCTTGAAGTAATACCAACCATAGGATAGAAATCAAAACAAACATAAATTAATGTATTATTGTAATATTTTTTATTAGGGTTTGAACATATTTAGCTTATTTCTATAATCTTTGAATCATAATAAATATTCATCATCAGGTATTTTTGAAGTGTATTTACTAGAAATGTTCTTACAAAAACAGCCCTTGTAAACAACTGCATCCAGTTTTTATTAAATTACAATAATTAATTTGTAATGTAAAGCTGAAACCATAAGTGATAAAGAAGCACAAAATATGAAACATTAATATAACTTTCTTGAAAAAAGTCTAGCCTATTTACAGGAGATGCCAAAAGGTTTTTTCACTCTCAGTAAAAATGTGCTTTTTTTAAAAAATACACCCTTCAATTGTAATTGACTGAGTGTTTTTGCTAAAAAAATTTATCACCGTGTTATACTACCCGTTCGGGTTATACACTTATGTACTAATTAGGCTAATGGTTTTAGGGATTAGGAAGGTTATATTTATGTGAAGTTTTCCCGAATTTGCGTAGAGGGATAGTGGAAACCATTTAGGGAAAACCACCCTGAGTACACCCAAACAAGATTCGAACCTCTATCTTCCCGTATCCAGCAGTCTAGTTTATAGCGAGAGTAGCGTGTTAGACCACGCTGCCACCGAAGCGAGTTATAGTGAATTAAAGGGTGACCTGGCGGTCTAGGGTTATGGTGTCAGACTTCTATGCTGGCGGCCGGGGTTCAATCCTCGGTCGCGGCAAAGATTTATCTGATTACCAAACCCCTCCTTCACTTCTTACAAGACATCTTGTGAATGTGGGGAATGCCAGGCCTCACCGTGGTTCGGATTCCACGTTAAACTGTAGGTCCTCCATTTCATCTCACAATCACCCTACCATTGCACATTAGCGCAAGTGCGTATAACCCGAACGGGTAGTAAGACGCGGTGCTAATAATAATAATAATAATATAGTGAATTAATTGACTGATTGTTTTTACCTGTTCTAGAGATAAGTTTGTCTAAGTCGTGTGCTAATATAATTATCGGTTTGTTCAGAAAGTGTACATTTAATGCCCTTAATTAAAACTACTATTGCTAAATGCTTCCTCCGAGCCTAATCCAAGTGTATTCTCTGTTTTCCAGGTAAGGCTCTGAACGAACCGTGGCTCTCCAGCCCGGTGTGTTGGGGTGAGAAAACAACTTTCCATCTCATTACCGGAGGTAATTACTAATTAACACGGTTTCCAAGCACCGAATAAAACAGCGCCAAGATTGCCGACGATTCAACTCGTCACTTTCTCTAAGTATACCACAATTGTTCACGCTAAATGGAACTTTGTGTGGTGAATCCATTGTGTTCGTGTGTTGGGGTTTCATCTGATTACGTGGATGAAGATATGGTTTTAACAGAACACTGAGCTGTGTTGCAAACATGAGATGGTATTTAAGAACGAGGATGAGTTGGGTGGTGGTGGATTGGGCAATTTCTATGTGAGAGATTGGTGGATTGGGCAATTTCTATGTGAGAGATTGGTGGAGTGGGCAATTTCTATGAAAGAGATGAGGTGAATTGGGCAATTTCTATGTGAGAGACGAGGTGGATTTGGCAATTTCTATGTGAGAGACCAGGTGGATTGGGCAATTTCTATGTGAGAGATTGGTGGATTGAGCAATATCTATGTGAGATATTGGCGGATTGGGCAATTTCTATGTGAGAGACGAGGTGGATTGGGCAATTTCTATGGGATAGACGAGTTGGATTGGGAAATTTCTATGGGAGAGACCAGGTGGATTGGGCAATTTATATGTGATATATTTGTGGATTGGGCAATTTCTACGTGAGAGACCAGGTTGATTGGGCAATTTCTATGGTAGAGACCAGGTGGATTGGGTAATTTCTATGTGAGAGATTGGTGGATTGGGAAATTTCTATGGTAGAGATTGGTGGATTGGGCACTCGCGACCAGGTGGATTGAGCACTTCTTATTAGAATATTAATAGGAAATGGATACAATAGATCGCCAGCAGACATCCAGTGGAAAGTTATCTATGTCGTACATAATGTATTTGGTATAATTAATTCTTAGTGAGAAGGGGAGCCAGGATAGGTTAGGCTGGGTTAGGTTACGCTAGGCTAGAATTGGCCAATTTACCTTGGAAGAGAAATCGTATTGTAAGGTATCAGTAGCAAGTCCACTTACTCCTAGATGAGTGCGAGTGAAGTGTTAGGGGAGTCTTAGGGTCAGTTTCATGGTCAAAATTTGGGCGGTATACAAGGACGTTAGTGAATGCTTAGTGGACAGATCTGGCCAAACTTTTAACCTATGATGATGCAAGAAACCCATGCTAGTGTCCACTTAGCACCCACTTAGTGATGTTCTTGCATACGGCCTTTTAGTGCGCCTCGAGTGCGGCTTGATACCAAGCACAAGACGACATCTACCTGAACCAGAATGCAATGGAAACGTTTGGCCCATTACATTCTGGTCTAAATAAAGTCCGTTCACCGTAGGAATTGTTTTCTGAAAGGCCTTTTCCCCTACCTGAAATCTATTATATAATAGGATATTGGTAGGAAAAAAGACCTTTAAGAGAGTAATTCCTACCGTGAATGGAGTATAGGTGTCGTCTTGTCTTTAATATAGCTCCACAATTGAGGCGTTGCTAAGTCTGATTATGAAACGGACTCATTCGTGTTTAAAACTGACTTGTTTGAGAAGTGCGCAGTCATTTGACCAATAAATAAAGTCACACCATGAGTGTCGCTTTGGTGGCTAATTAGAGCTCTACATTAAAACCAGACCAACAGTCAAACAACTGTCAGTCGGTGAACTGGTGGTCTAGGGGTAAGGTGTCAGACTTCTGTGCTGGCGGCCGGGGTTCAATCCTCGGTCCCGGCACATATTTATCTGATTACCAAACCCTTACTTCACCTCTGACAAAACATCTTGTGAATGTGGGGAATGCCAGGCCTCCACCGTGGTTCGGATCCCACGTTAAACTGTTGGTCCTCCATTTCATCTCACAATCACCCTACCATTACACGTTAGCGTAAGTGCGTATAGCCCGAACGGGTAGTAAGACGCGGTGCTAACAATAATAATAACAATAACTGTCAGTCGAGTTTCTAGCTCACCACCCATGTCCGTCAGAGTTAACTGAATATGCACCCTTCGTATATCCTCTAAGGTAGCAAGCTTACTTTCCATCACTACATTATTTAATAGCTTATAGCAGTGATATTAATCGGCCCTGTGGTGTAATGGTCAATGCACCTGGCTACGAGCTTAGGGGTCTTGGGTTTGATTCTCAGCTGTACCTTGGGTATTACCAACTTAGTTGTCTTGGGTTTGCTTCTCAGTTGGTACCTTGGGTATTTTTCCCAAAAGGGCAACTACCCCGTTGTTTACCAGATTTTGGTTAATTAGGCTTAAATTAGGTTAAGCATTTCTACTGGTTCCACATCCTCCCTCATACTCACTATCACCTCATCTCATCGGTATATGGAAAGAGTCTCCACGGAAAGGATGTACGATTAGTACATTCGGGCGTCCACTGGGCAGCTCATTAGTACTGGCTAATCTTTATCCTACCGCGCTACGAATGATTTAGCCCAGTCACGAAATATTATTATAAGCACCGCGTCTTACTACCCGTTCGGGTTATACGCACTTACGCTAATGCGTAATGGTAGGGTGATTGTGAGATGATATGGAGGACCTACAGTTTAACGTGGAATCCGAACCACGGTGGAGACCTGGCATTCCTCACATTCACAAGATGTCTTGTCAGAGGTGAAGGAAGGGTTTGGTAATCAGATAAATTTGTGCCGGGACCGAGGATTGAACCCCGGCCGCCAGCACAGAAGTCTGACACCTTACCCATAGACCACCAGGTCACCAAAATGTTATTATTAACCTTTACTATTCGAGTTACCCCAGACATAATTCTACGAACCCCCGGACCCAAAAGTTGTTGATGAATAATGCAAGATATACATACATATTGTATAATCTACATCTAAGATAAATTACAAACAAAATAATGTATTAAATAATATGTTTTAAATGAGAAAAATAACTCATATATAGATTTATATGTGTGTACATTTTTTTACCTTCTCAAAAATACTTGTGTAGAGAAAGTATTGTGACCATAAAAAAATCATAGTCAAGATTTTGATGGATGTAGGATGTTTCATGACACGCTGAACCCGAAAAAAATAGTTTTATCAATCCCATCTGTCTGTTACGATATGGGTTTATCCTTTCACATTGATAAATTAACGGCTGGGGACTAGATGTTCTGCCGGTCCTAATATTAAATTATATTATAAGGTATATGAAGCAACGACAGACCTAGCAAGCCGGTAGTGGGAAATATATGGATTGAATAAAAAAACGGACCTAGGCCACAGGCTGGAAACAGTAATGGATGTAAAAAAAACATATATCTGTATGCAGGGTGTCTACCATCCGGGAAAATCAGGGAAAACGGGAATTAGCCGGGAATTTGAAGTGATCGGGAAAAAACGGGAATAAGTCGGGAATTTGGTAAATCACAATAAAAATCCGGGAAAATGATATTTTACTCAACATATGAAATACAATAATCAGTAAATTATATCATTTTTTTTCTTGTAGCTGTGTAATATATTTTTAATTCCTAGTAAACAATTTTAATTCAAATTTAAAAAAATAATAGAAAAACGAGGAAGGAGAGGGGGGGGG
>CABFVX010006466.1:12243-39726 GCA_902151425.1 Timema shepardi
GGGGGGGGGTGAGTTAAAAGGATGTGAATACTTTTTAGTCGGGAATTTCAGGAAATGATCAGGAAAATCAGGGAAAAGGTCGGGGATTTCATTGGTCAAGTTTAGTAGACACATGGTATGTTACTGGGACTAGAGCTGAGAAATGTATACCGATCAGGTTAAAGCTTGGTTTCTAGGGTTAAAAGAGAATTAATTGACTAAAACTCGTATCTAGGTACTGTTTAACATTACAAACAAAATGGTGGATCTCATTTTTCCATGAAAATTACTTTGAGCGTACTTTACATACATCTCTAATTTTGATAATATCTCACACTTATTTGAGATACGAACTAACTTATCATTTAAAAGCTGTAGTGTTATTAAAAATTAACAGATTTGATTCGAAATATACTTTATCTAAAAAAAAAGTTTCTGCGTTATAAGCATATATATTAAACGGGACTGGGAAATTGAAAGTTGATTACTATGCTCTTTGGGGCAGTGGTTCTTAACCTTTTATTACTCTTGGCCCCCAAAATATCCTAAAATATTTTCGCAGCCCTCTAGTTTTTACTAACATATTAATCATTAAGATCTATTCTAAAACAGTCGATTTATTTACTGATAGGATGACCTGGCGTTCTAGGGGTAAGGTGTTGGTCGGACTTGTGTTGGGGGTCCTGGGTTCAATCTTTAGTCCCGGCACAGACTTATCTGATTGCCAAACTCTTCCTTAACCTCTGACAAAACGCGAATTAACCACAACTTGTGAATGTGTGGAATGACAGGCCTTCACCGTGGTTCGGATCCCACGTTAAACTGTAGGTCCTCCATTTAATCTCACAATCACCCTACCATTACACGTTAGCTCAAGTGCGTATAAACCGAACGAGTAGTAAGACGTGGTGCTAAATATTTACAATTTAGAGTGTGGAAGAAGAACAAATTACACTATTTCTAATTTTTCTATCATTTTCTGCATGAAAAGCAAGAAACAGCTCTAGCATTCAATCTCTTTTAGCTCGTCATAAGTTATTGCTGTTCTTTCATTTTTATCAATACAGCCTGATGCCTGACGGGGCGAGTAGCGACCAGCATACCATCCCTTCCTTTATCAATGATCACGGTCATCACAAACTAAATAAAAGGAGCTTTTGTAGGCAACTCAAAAGTCCCCCCCAAGCAAACGAAGTAGAAAAGTTTATATGCGTTTCGATACCGATACTTACTGCTATTGATACTTTTCTTTCGATACTAGTACGGTATCGATACCACATCCCTAGACATCCCTAGTTATAGTGTGATCCATTAGAGTACCTTTCAGGGTAAACAGAGTGTACCTTAATATGGTATCGAGGAAGGTACAGCAGCCCCGTGGCTTCTTTGGTGCTGACTGACAGCTCACAGCTGACTTCTGACAGTCAACATTTAGGTATATACCTAAATGTTGACTGTCAGAAGTGACAGCTGCTAAACACATGTTTTTGCAGATCATATGGTTAGGCGTAAGGATACATAATTTGGTTTGGTAACTTTTTAAAGCCGTCAGCTGTCAGCTGAGAGCTGTCACTCGGCACTAAAGAAGCCATGGGGCTACTGTAGAATGATGTCGAAATATTGAACAAGTATTCGCAGGTTTTTTTTAACTTACTACCCTTCGGGTTATACGCTTATGCACTAATTACGCTGATGGTTTTAGGGATTAGGAAGATTATATTTGGAAGAAGTGTACTCGCATTTGCACGGAAAGAAATTTTGATAAACCACCCTCAATAAAACCAACTGGGATTCGAACTCTTTATTTCCCCGTCACCAGCAGTCCAATCTGTTGCGAGAGTGACGTCTTGGACCATGCGGCCACCGAAGTGGGTACATGAAAGTAGATCTAATAACGTTTATAAACCTGCTTCAGTGGCCGAATGGTCTAAGGCGCCACTCCCGTGTTGGACTGGCTTTATGATGACAGAGAGATTGGGCCTCATACATAACCCAGTCGGATCTACTGAAGAGGTTTTTTCCTGAATGATTTCCCACTCTCCTTCCACCAAAAAACGGCTATATTACCTCTAAAATTCTTCCTTCCTCATCTCTAGCCAGTTAGAATAATTATCCTAATGGCGTATACCCTGAAAAGGTAGTATGACGTGATGATTTTAAAAACTTTTCTAGAATTAGAATAGGGAGGGCCCTTCCTATGAAAATTGGCCTATAATTATCTCGAAGCAATGTTCCTGCAAACTTTCCTTTTCCTTCCGGTCTTGCTGTTTTGCGGAAAACTGCATCATCACTTGGCTGTGCACATTTCCTGCTGATTACATGCATTTTCAGAGTCCCACTTTCACTCTCTTGTGTCAAACTAGCTAATTGCCCTGTGGAAATAGGACTGGCAGATCTAACACTTACTTTCTAAACACAGGGGTCATATCAGTACATGAACTACAGCAGCGAACACCCAGCCTTAGCACTAGGACGTTTAATATCTTGATAACAAGATTACCTCTTATGTCAGGACGGCTGATAAGGCCCAAGCACAAATACATCGTCCGGAAATACTCTCGCTTCAGGCAAATGCAAGTACATTTCTTCTAAACATAACCCTTTTTAATCCCTGCCACATTAATGTGATTTAAATGCCAACACTTTGTAATTGGTGAAATGTGTGTTTCACCTTTCACATTGATGAATTAACGGTTGGGGACAGGGTGTTGTGTCCGTTCTAGATTTAAGTTAGTTGTTAAGTCCTCTGCTGATATAATCAGCTGGTTCAGGAAGTGCTCGTTAAATAACTTAGGTAAATTAAATGAAAATGCCTACAACCCTTTGGATGAGGGGGGAAGGGACCAATCATACATGGCAGTCCTTTAAATCAAAGAAGAAAATAATATTATTTAGCACCGCGTCTTACAACCCGTTCGGGTTATACGCTTTAAATACTAATTACTTTAATGGATTAGGAATTGGGAAGGTTGAATTAGAGGAAGCGAACCCGAATTTGCGTGGAGGGAGAGTGGAAAACCATTTAGGAAAAACCACCCCCAGTTCACCCGACCGAGATTCGAACCTCGATCTCCCCGTCCTCAGCAGTAGAGCTCAACACGACAAGCGCGTTAGCCAACTACGCCACCGAGGCGGGTAAAGAAGAAAATAAATGTTTTGTTTTTTTGTGGGACGGAGGTGGGCGGGGGGGGGTTTAATTTCATCATACAAAAGAAATATCAATATATTTTCACCCATCATTGCATATTTATAATGGGCGTAGTTGGGCAGCGCTCATTGGGAGAACTTGAGTCTTTCAACAAGGGAACCGCTACGAACAGTCCCAACTGACAACATCACTACCAAACACGCATTTTTAGAAACAGATCAATTTAAAAATGGTTTTACTAGAGAACGGACAAAACATTGCCTTCATATGTCAATAAACCAGCTTTCACAAAGCTAGGTTCAGGTATCGGCCCCACCCCCCAGTGCCCAAGGATTCAACCTGGCTCAAGGAGTGCAGTGAAACTCCAGTAAGGCTCTCTGGGGAACACCTTGTCTGTAACATAGAGCCATTGGAAAATTGTATTTTGTTTGTCATGTTTACTACGTCGTAAATAACTCAGAAAACACTTTTTGTGTAAATTAATTATTATATTAAAAAGATTTTATCTTTTTTTTTTGTCCTTTTCTTCCAACTGTAGGGATAAAATTCCTTTCATCATTGGCTTAAAATGGTTATTTGATCTCAATGTATCAAAAATAATTTAATCCGAGATACTTTTTCGAGATTTCTACGTAACTCGACTCTCTCGAATAACAGAGGGTTTGAGGAATTGAGGATTCGAACGTCCTATCCCTATGGTTGTCCTTGATTGCGAAGAGGGGAAAGTTGGTACAGATTGCGAACACACCCAAAGGAACTAGCGGGAATTCCTGCATGGGGGTGGCGATACTGATGGAAGGGGTAGCTGGAAGCGCCCGCCGGAAATAGGGGCTTCTCCCATAACCTAACCTAACCTAACCTAACCTAGAAATACTCGTGTGTGTAATTTAGTTAAATCTAGACTGACAAAGCTGAAAGGCTGCTTGACTGCTCAGCACCCGTGGGCCGCCCCTATTGTCAAATTAGGGGCGGGGTGGCATAGCAAACACGACATGTCCACAAGCTGGACTGTTCGTAGCTATGACGTTAGGACCACACCATCCTTAGTATCTACTAAAGCAATATATCATTAACTTTGGCCAAAAACCTTTCTTGTTATAAAAGATACAAACCCCACTTCGGTGGAAACAGGGTTTAAGGCGCTACGCTTGCAGTATACTAGACTGCCGATGACTGAAAGATCGAGGTTTGAATCTCGGTTGAGGGTGGACTGAGGGTGGATTTTACAAACTGGTTTACCGTTCTCCTTCCACGCAAACCCAGTTACACTTCCTCTGTATCTAACCTTCCTAATTCCTAAAACCATTAGCGTAGTTATTACATAAACTTAACAAAAGCTAAAAAAAATACTAACCTTAAATCACGCTCCGTTCCAGAGCACATTAACAAACATTTAGTTAGGTAGGAAAATGCGTTACTTGAGTTTGCTCAACAAGGTTGATAATTTGTTTGTTGACTGAATGGGACTGTCGCGGCTATTTACGTTCATTGAAGGTCGTACGTGTATTGTCTGTCAAGGTGAGCACTTTGTTGCTTATAAAATATTTGCACTGGTTCACTGTCCAAACTTACCACGGGTCCTGATCTGAAAGGTCGTGCATGCATGGACATTGTATACCATTCTAAAGTAACGACCCAGTGAACTGACTTTCTCCTTATAATATTTCTTGATCAACTGACGCATAGAAACTTAGAATAAGTTCCCACGCTCGCTGGTTACTCTTTTAACCCTGATTTGTTTAGGAAGTCACTTTCTACCACCAACATAGAATGAAAGTCACTAAAACCTGGTATTATAGAGATATGTATTATTTCATTTATTAATTATAAAATAAAATAAAAAAATGTTTATCAAAAAGCGTCCATTAATACTTTCTTATCAATTACTGTATAATTTATTTTTAAATTATTCATTAAATGGGTAGAAAATATAAATACAATTGTAATATTTTTTACGCCATTTTGGCAACAATGAGTTTCCAGTTATATTATTATTAGGACCGCATCTTACTACCCGTTCGGGTTATACGCTCTTACGCTAATGTGTAATGGTAGGGTGATTTTGAGATGAAATGGAGGACCTACAGTTTAACGGGGAATCCGAACCACGGTGGAGGCCTGGCATTCCCCACATTCACAAGATGTCTTGTCAGAGGTGAAAGAAGGGTTTGGTAATCAGATAAATCTTTGCCGGGACCTGGGATTGAACCCCGGCCGCCAGCACAGAAGTCTGACACCTTACCCCTAGACCACCAGGTCACCTTTCCCAGTTGTAAAATAACGGTATTTTTATGAACATCAGATATTGTGTACAAGTGTCCACGTTTAAATTTAGCTATACAAAGAAGAAGAAAATGGTAGCTAAATACTAGCCTCGTAAAAAAAAAGTCAATATACTGTAGTGACGTCATGTTTCACTAATCTCATGACATAATTATATTCAGGAACTTATTTTTAGCACGTAGTTCTACTAACATTTCAGGTTGTACACATATGTACTAATTACTCTAACGGGTTAAGGATGAGAAAGGTTTAAATGAGAGGAATCGTACCAGCATTTGCGTGGAAAGCCATTTTGGGACAAACTATCCTCATAGCACCCGACCGTGCTTCAAACCCCGATTTCCCTGTCATCGGCAGTCTTAGTCCAACACGAGATTGATGCTTTAGACCATGCGATCACCAAAGAAAGCTTCAAGAACGGTTGATATTCATAAAGTGAATCTATCAACCCCCATTACAACACTAATAAACTTATAAATATTGATTGGAAGGAACAAAGTATAACAATAATCTACAAATTTAAAAAAACAGTTTATTAATATTCAAAGTCAAAAGGAAGTACATAGAATTATAAGAAGAAATTATTTAAATCGTCCATTGTTTAAACGTAAGAATATAAACGGTTACAATAATATAAATAGTTCGACAAAGGAGCATCGGATGTGAAGCACTCAGGTACACCCTGTAACACACACATATAGGGCATAGATGTAAATAAGAAAAGCTTGTAAATAACTCGTTAAAGCATGACAATTACTACGTCATCAAATAGGCAGAAAGGCAGCCCCTCTAAGGCAATATAAATAAGTGGCGGTATTCAAATCTAATTACAAATTTATCATAGAAGATTATACTCCAGCCTGCTAACTGTGAGGCTTCCAACTACAACACATAATTTCAAATATAAAGAACTAGGCCACATAAATTTAGTCCCAGTTTAATAAGCTACAAGGGTGGCAATTAACATGAGCTACAGTAGCCCCATGGCTTCTTTGGTGCTGACTGACAGCTTACAGCTGACTTCTTACAGTCAACATTTAGGTATATACCTAAAATTTTGACCGTCAGAAGTGACAGCTGCTAAACACATGTTTTTGCAGATCATATGGTCTGGTAACTTTTAAAAGCTTTTAGCTGTCAGCTGTGAGCTGTCAGTCAGCACCAAAGAAGCCATGGGGCCACTGTAGCTAGCTTGAGTTAACTACATAGAAAGTTAAACATTACAATGCAATAAGCTCCTTGAAGAGAAACTATTATTTTACAACTAGTAAAAGGCGAACTACCACGAATCTAGGCATTACAGATAACTAAGCCCGGTCCATTCCTAATCAGTACTGCCTGAGCAATCAATAGTATATTTATTCTCTTACCCTGAAAAGGGGACAATAGTACTAGACAAAAGAGTGATCAATTTTGACTAACGCTAAAGGCGCCACTAGGGGGCCGTACACAACAGACAAAACCCCGCGGGCCACTTCTTTGGACAAGTAGCACTTCCACAGGTTGTGCACCGTATACCACTACACAGTTATACACAACAGAGACAAGTCTTAGCTACAGACCCAATTAGGTCTTGAAACAAATCAACAGATAACCTGATATCCTCCATTATAAAATTATATTCTTTAAACTAGCCGCAGCATGGTCATATAGTCTAAGGAGCCTAATCTTCATCCACACATTCGCGACTAAGCCTAATAGACATAGAAATATAGTGCATAAAGCTCACTATAATAAACTATGCCTTAAGGGCATAGGAGAACAAGTCAGTAACACTAACTACGTTATATGGACAGAATAATAGAGCTCAAAGCTAAAGAAGAATTACAATATCCCTCAATACTTATAGTATCCACCGTAGCTCGCTCTACGGCGTGGAGGTGACACAGACGCCTCAACCATCGTGGTCTTCAGTACGTAATCTTAGCAGATGCTCGTGAATATGTTCCAGAAGCTCCTCCGACGAGTGGTTACGATATAATAGATATACGTGAACCGAGGACAGGTCGTTATAATATACCAGTGGGACTAATAAGATTGGAAAAGGTTATCTCCAAGTGCGAATAGGGGCGGTAATCTTCAAACATCACGCTACCCGACCACCAGCGGTCGCCGACGGCTGTTGGGAACACCCCGATTGAAGCCTCGCTTATTTACTCGTCGTCTGGCCCAGGTGTTAGTTGTTTGTGTGTTGGTCTTCTAAGACAAATTGTCTCGTTCGCTGGGGCATTTTTGAAGCGAATTGGGCGTCTCCCGCTTGTGATATCGCTGTGAGTCTATCTGCCACACATTATTAGAACTTATTAGCTCTGATAGTAATAGTTTTAAAACTATTATAGGGCTGTATTGAGTGTAGTGTTAAAATGTATTTAACACTTAACAGGTGACCTGGTGGTCTAGGGGTAAGGTGTCAGACTTCTACGCTGGCGGCCGGGGTTCAATCCCCGGTCCTGGCAAAGATTTATCTGATTGCCAAACTCTTCCTTCACCTCTGACAAGACATCTTGTGAATGTGGGGAATGCCAGGTCTCCACCGTGGTTCGGATTCCACGTTAAACTGTAGGTCCTTCATTTCATCTCACAATCACCCTACCATTGCACATTAGCGTAAGTGCGTATAACCCGAACGAGTAGTAAGACGCGGTGCTAATAATAATAACACTTAACACTATCTTCTGGAGATTTTTTTTTCCGAGAGCAAGTTTTGTTATAAAAAAATCCCCTAAAATACTTGGGTTACCTTCCATCGCAACTCAACCTGCATTTGAAAATCTCTAATGTTGACTTGGATTGTTTTAGCACGGAGCCCCAACCCAGAACGATACAGGCAAGTTGGCAAAATGTATATCCAGGGGAGAGAGAGCTAACTAGCACCGAGTAGCTACTCTAATTAAGCTCTGTGAAGTTATGTGCTCCTATTACTGAACTGTGCGTGGCCACATCTAGAGCCCCCAGACTTTACCGACCGACTGCTCAGCTGCCTTTCATCGTCTGGCTGGCTTGTCTTTCTAAACTGAAAGCTCTCACGGTTCAAAGCCATGGATGGATGTGTTGGTCTTCAGGAGAGACGACAGACAGGAGGAGTGTGGGTGTGGGACTTTTGATAAGTTTCCACAGAGAACACATATTAGAAGATACCGCAAGCAGACGGATAATATTTTCTTCCATTCTCGCACTTAATTAGGCGTCAGATTACTTAAGAACTTTATTTTTACTTGTTACTTGGTCTCAAGCGACCTGGAAAATCTGGGGGAAAAGAAAGGAATGTCAGGGAATTTTCTTGGTCAGGGAAAAGTCAAGGAATTTTAACAAATTTCCGAAATTTGTATTTATTAGTTTTTTTTTAATACGGACTTTTTATTTACAAAGTGTCAAAATAACATTTTTCTTGTGGGTTTGTTTTAGCACCACGTCTTATTACCCATTCAAATGGTACTGTATCATATTATTATTATTATTATTATTATTAGCACCGCGCCTTACTACCCGTTCGGGTTATACGCACTTACGCTAATGTGTAATGGTAGGGTGATTGTGAGATGAAATGGAGGACCAACAGTTTAACGTGGGATCCGAACCACGGTGGAGACCTGGCATTCCCAACATTCACAAGATGTCTTGTCAGAGGTGAAGGAAGGGTTTGGTAATCAGATAAATCTTTGCCGGGACCGAGGATTGAACCCCGGCCGCCAGCACAGATGTCTGACACCTTACCCCTAGACCACCAGCTCACCGGTACTGTATCAATTACGCTAATGCCTTAGGGGTGAAGACGGTAGAATTTATAGGAAGTATACCTGCATTTGTGTGGCGAGAAAGTGAGTGAAAAACCATTTATGAAAAACCACCCTATGTACACACGACTAGGATCCAACCACAATCTCCCCGTCATCGGCAAGCCAGTCTATTGTGAGGTTATCGCCTTTGACCAATGTGGGTCTTGCAGTTACCATAGCTGTCTCTGTTGAGTGTACTAAGCTTAATACTTAAAGTCAACATGTGATCATAGTGTCGTGTTTCTACACCTCTAACGTCCGTCTCTATCCAAAGTTGAGGCAAGGTTATGCGCATGTGCGAGGATTTGATTGAATTGTAAGAAGACGAAACTAAAAAAATAATGTGGTTCTCAAAGATTTGAAAACTGTGCTTGTGTAAGATGAGCTTTTAAAGTACCACCATACTATCACTAAGCTATCACATACTAATAAGTTTTTCTTTCTTTTCTTTGGCGAGAAAGTACAAAAGTATTAGAATGTGATAAAATTTGATTTAGAAAATGTTGAAAAATGAAGTATGTCAGAAAAAGACCGCAAGAGAGGCAAAGAAAGAGATGGGAGGAACAGATAACATGTTAAAGTGAGAGGAGAAGAATAAAGAAATTAAAGGAGGAATAATTGGGGAAGGTTCAATTTAGAGGAAGTGTACCCGCCTTTACTTGGGTAGAAAGAGTGGAAAACTATTTAGAAAAAAACACACACCCTTAGTGCACCTGACAGGAATCAAACCCTGATCTCCCCGTCTTAGACAGTCTAGTCTATTGCGAGAGTAGCACCTTAAACCATGCGGCCACCGAAATGAGTCTGCAGTTGTCACGCGAACTTAGTACCAGGCTCATATATTTTGTTTTGCCGGGGACGGGGAGGGAAGATGATACTGTTTGTTTTTTCTGTAATGGCGCCCTACTCTTCTTCCACGAAAATGCAGGTACATATACTCTAACTTCTACCTTCCTTATCTATCCCCCATTAGTGCAATTCAATTTATTTGAAAGGGGAGAGAGTAATCTCCATTCACTCGGAACGCGAGACGTAACTTTGTTTTACAAGGGACGAGAGAGTCGACCTCGATGGTCTTGAGGTAAAGTGCTCGACTAAAGACCCAATGATCGTGGTTTCGAACCCATCTGGGGTTGACGGAATTTTATTGGGCGATAAAAATCCGTTGCACAACTTGCTTCGGAGTGGAAGTAAAGTGGTCGGTCCCATGTCAATCTTGACATGTAAAATAATCCTGAAAGGTAGGCTAAAATACCTTTCCCAACAAAATTGGTAGACTCTTTCACTATCTCTCGTGTGATGATATAATCAATCAGTTGGTTCGGAAATTACACGTTAAATACCTCTAATAGTTAAAACAAAATATAAATAATGTAAATATGCTATTAGTGTATGCCAATTATTACTCCATAACTAGTCTATATCGAGATATATCCAAACTATTAAGCACCACTGCTTTATTAATCCATGATACTAGTTGGGCTAGATCAATGTTTAAAACCCGTGGCCCGCGGGCCGCATATGGCCCACTGGTCTTCAATACAAGTATCACCTGATTCGGTGGCAGCGTGATTTAACGCGGTGGTATCGCAGTAGATTAGACTGCCTATGATGGGGAGATCGAGGTTCGAATCTTGGTCAGGTGTACAGAGGGTGGTTCTACAAAATGGTTTTCCACGAAAATGTGGATAACCTCCTCTGCTTTCAAACTTCCTCATCTCATTAGCCTATTTAGTACATAGGCGTATAACCTGAAAAGGTAGTAAGACGTGGTGCAAGGAAAAATTTATTATTATTATTGGGTCTTACTACCCGTTAGGGTTATACGCACTTACGCTAATGTGTAGTGGTAGGGTGATTGTGAGATGAAATGGAGGACCTACAGTTTAACGTGGAATCCGAACCACGGCGGAGGCCTAGCATTACCCACATTCACAAGATGTCTTGTCAGAGGTGAAGGAAGGGTTTGGTAATCAGATAAATATTTGCCGGGACCGAGGATTGAACCCCGGCCGCCAGCACAGAAGTCTGACACCTTACCCCTAGACCGCCAGGTCATCAGCAAGGAAAAAAAAAAACACTTTCTTTTTATATTTGTAAGATTTATTTCCTGAACATTTTAAGATTGCTCTAACTTAAAAATGTATGATAGCGCATAATTGGCTTAACTTTTTCCAAATATTTAATTTATTTTAAACGATATTAGATAACTAAACTCATGTAAAGCCTCTTGAGACAACGTAATTATAATTTACATAGACTTTCGAACTAGCCAGTCGGTCTCCAACATTATTGTGACTGGGTTGAATAATTTTAAAAACTTATTTTAAGTTGATAACGTTTCGTGTGATCCTGTACCTTCTTTATTATATCTGTTATTCGCCTTGTTTTCTGTTATTCGCCTCGTTTTTTGTTTGTCCTGACACGACCACGTCTTCCCTCTCTCTCCAACAGGAAAGAAAACGAACGACTTAACGTTCGAGTCTTTTTTATTTTTATCCACAATAATTCGAGGGAAAACTTTGAAGTGAGAAATATAGCGATGAGCGATTACAGACCCGAGGAGATAGGAAAGAAGCAGAGTGCAAGAGTTCCTGACTTTGGGACAGGGGGGAGGAGGAGGCGGAGGAATGAGATCTGTCGGAACTTTTCGACTAACTCTGCAAACTAATTATATGATTAGAACTGGCAAGTCAATTAAAAAATTGCACCAACTTAAATTGCTTTCTTTTATACTTGAGATGCAAATTGACTAATAAGAATATTTGGTTTTAGATAAGCTTACACACTTATATATATATATATATATATATATAATAATCAACAGATTAATTTTCACTTTTATAGAACTGAAAAATAAACAAGTTTAACACTGTGTAGAGCTATAACTTAACTAGTTTTTTTATTTTATCAATGTTTATTTTTTCACTATCTCAATTTATTTTATTTTTTTGTTCTTTTCACCCTTCGTTTTATAGAGTTATTCTAACTTTCTTCCAACCCGCCTCGGTGGAGTAGTTGGCTAACGCGCTAGTCGTGTTGAGCTCGACCGCCGAGGACGGGGAGATCGAGGTTTGAATCTCGGTCGGGTTAACTGGGTGAAGTTTTTCCTAAATGGTTTTCCACTCTCCCTCCGCGCAAATGCGGGTTCACTTCCTCTAATTCAACCTTACAAAGTCCTAATCCATTAGAGTAATTAGTACTTAAAGCGTATAACCCGAACGGTTAGTAAGACGCGGTGCTAATAATAATAATAATAATCTATCTTTCTTTTTTCCACCACATCTTACTACCTGTTCAGATTGTACGGATTTTTTTTAACTACTTGGAAGGTATGAAATGGGATGGTATGAGACACGATAAAAAAGGCCAGTGTTTTTAAAATATCTATACAAAAAACTTTTTTTTTAGACAAAATAAATCAAATGTTGCTCCAATAGGAACACAGAATCCAATTTTCTTCATAGAAAGACGCATTTATAGAGTACTTCAATTCACACAATGGAGGTCAGAGTTTAAATCCAAGCTAGGAATTATATATGGTTTTTTCTCCTAGAAATTAACCACGGAGGCTATTTTTCGTTAAAGTATTATTAGTTTTCAATTCACGGAGCAGAGTTTATGGTTCGAATCCCGAGTGTGCAGTTTCTAGTAAATATATTTACTTTTCAACCACCTAGACTATGTTTCGTCAAAGTAATGATTATTACGTCACTACTTACACCGAAAATAGCCGAGCGTCTGACGCCTGTATAAAATACCCTATTGAATATAATCTTTTCACCTCTGACAAGACATCTTGTGAATGTGGGGAATGCCAGGCCTCCACCGTGGTTCAGATTCCACGTTAAACTGTAGGTCCTCCATTTCATCTCACAATCACCCTACCATTACACATTAGCGTAAGTGCGTATAACCCGAACGGGAAGTAAGACGCGGTAATAATAATAATAATAATAATACAAGAAAATGTATATATTTGACATGTAGGTATGTAACACAACAACTCTTAAAAATGTTTATATTATTACGCGTCCCTCCATGTGTATGTTCCCGGTGTGAAAACACGATGTTGTGGAGGGAGGATGGGAGGACATTGTCGGGTGCCTTCACACTCTCTCACAGGGGTAGGTGATGTGGGGTGGGGGGGCAATTATTTGTTGATCAAGGTAAGCGTCCACTAGCTCGCATTGGTTGCATCGGATTTGTGTATGCTTTACGTTATTTTTAAACGAAACTGCGTTCACCCATCCGCATCGAATGCATCGGACATCTGCAATGCCGATAAAAAATTCCGGGAGACGTTGAAATCCGATCCGTGCGATGCGTGCTTATGACGTCATCTGGGATGCTGAGTGGTGCACGCACTCCCCACCATTCACATCATCTGCGTTTGTAACTCCCAGCTTCATTCTCTCTATTTAGTCTAAATATCGGCAACATAGTTCATTATTGGGAACAATTCAGAGGTATTTAGTTCACTGAAATGAGCAGCTAATTTATATAGTTCAATAGTTCGCTCACCCGCTTCGGTGGCCGCATGGTCTAACGCGCTAATCTCGCGTAAGACTAGACTAACGATGACAGGTTAGATCGGGGCTCTAATCTTGGTTAGGTGTACTGCGGGTGGTTTCGCACAATTGTTTTTACTCTACCGCTATGAAAATGTGGGTACACTTTATCTAGAACTTTCCTCGTCCCTAAATCATAAATCATTAGTGTAATAACCTGAACAGGTAGTAAAATAAATAACTGTGAACTATTTCTTGTAGTTCAGTCGTTCACGAACTTCACCGTTCACGACCGATAGAAATACAGCTTGTAAGTGTGCTCAAGAATCATATCTATAGCCTCTAATTTATTTATTTTTCAAAAATAGCTGTGATAAGTGTAAGATCAAAGCAATAAACACTTTAATAAAATAATAATAATAATATTTAGCACCGCGTCTTACTACCTGTTCGGGTTATACGCTTTACGTACTAATTACTCTAATGGGTTAGGAATTGGGAAGGTTGGATTAGAGGAAGTGAACCCGCATTTGCGTGGAGGGGGAGTGGAAAACCATTTAGGAAAAACCACCCCCAATTCACCCGACCGAGATTCGAACCTCGATCTCCCCGTCCTCAGCAGTGAGCTCTACACGACAAGCACGTTAGCCAACTACACCACCGAGGCGGGTTTTAATAAAATAACTAACTTATTTTTGGATTATAAAAATAATACTTTAAAAGTCAAATGAGACTGTAAGATTGAGATACAGCTATAGTAGAGTATTTGCCTCCGGTAGCCTGTATCCTAACGACCACCCGTGCCACTAATGTCATAGTATAATATATTAGGACACACAGAAGTTGACACGATAGAACTGAAGGACATGCTGTGGACCACCTCCTTCGGAAATCTGAATGCAATGCACGCAGTGCACTATAGATACCAGGCCTCCACCGTGGTTCGGATCCCACGTTAAACTGTAGGTACTCCATTTCATCTCACAATCACCCTACCATTACACATTAGCGTTAGTGCGTATAACCCGAACGGGTAGTAAGACGCGGTGCTAATAATACACTATAAATAAATCCAATGCGTGCGGTTTGTTCTAGCCGGGCCAGTGAACGTTTACCTTACAATCAATACTCTTACAACCCACCTCGGTGGCGTAGTTGGCTAACGCGCTTGTCGTGTTTAGCTCGACTGCTGAGGACGGGGAGATCGAGGTTCGAATCTCGGTCGGGTGAACTCTGGGGGTGGGTTCCTAAATGGTTTTCCACTCTCCCTCCACGAAAATGCGGGTTCACTTCCTCTAATTCAACCTTCCCAATTCTTAATCCATTAGAGTAATTAGTACTTAAAGTGTATAACCCGAATGGGTAGTAAGACGTGGTGCTAAATATTGTTATTATTATCATTATTATTATTATTATTATTATTATTATTATTAATACCCTTACAGCCTTCCCTTGTCTTCCCTTTAGTGTGGCGGCTAGAGTTGACTCTTCGTGTGGGCTATTGGCGTACAGGAACTCCTGAGTTGAGGTGTTGATGTGCTGCTTCTCTCACCATTGAGCCAAAATTATACCCATTACGCTTGGTACTGAGAGGGAGGGTCTGACTCTTAATCCGGAAAGAGAGAGGGGGAGTGATTTCGATTTTAAACCAGTTTCGGAAGGGGAGGGGGGAGGGGGATGTGGTAGCCTTTTTCGCGGCGCGATCTATCAATCTCTCCCAAGGCGAATAATTTAATATTCCCTTAAAAATGTTGTATCTTAACATGCTTCATTTAGAGCTTACATCATTTCGGCATTATTAACCCTCTTGATCTTGTTTTCTTGAGTTAGGTAGTTTGTCACTGATAGCTAGAGGCACGTATAAAAAACGGGTTCAAAATAAAACATTTAATATCACTTTTCAAACATAGTATTTTATAGGATCTTAATGAAACAGCGTTTTGTTGTATCCTGAGTCCAGAGACCTTAAATATAATTTTAGTCATCCTCAATGGCTGAATTCTAACATAATGTAAACATTTTTTCGATAAATGAGAACTTTAAACAATATTATTATTATTATTATTAGCACCTCGTCTTACTACCCGTTCGGGTTATACGCACTTACGCTAATGTGTAATGGTAGGATGATTGTGAGATGAAATGGAAGGACCTACAGTTTAACGTGGAATCCGAACCACGGTGGAGGCCTGGCATTAAACAATAATAAGTTACTACTAAAGGGGTCATTATTGTCTTTGATCCTCCATGTGTTGATGCCGTTTTTAGAATTAATATGGCTTGTACTAACTGGACCAAGTATAGCTTTTTATGTCGTCTTGTGTGCAATCAGAAAATAGACGTAGAAAGTATACCCGACACAAAAGCACTCTCTATTTGCAATAATTTAGGTTCGTTAGCTAACGGTAGGGTTTCGTTTTCAGCCGTTCTTTGATCTGAACTAAGGATGGTAACATGTTGATACCTTTCTCTTTCATTTTGATACAAGCCATATTTTAAAATAACGTACCATTTGTTAAATAATGCGGGGCATTCGCAACGCGTTTCAAAGTATTTGTTTGGTGGCCCTTTTAAGAGCATGCGCCACATGTCAATCAACTCCGTGATACAGTCGGCTAGAAATTGTATAGTTTACACGAACACTATTGCACGATGAGGATCATTTCTAATTGAACATTGATGTAGATAAAGCGTTAATATAAATTCATAATACTGAACATTGTTGAAATTTAAATATTTGGATAAAAAATACATTAAAAAGACTGTTATTGACTATTTTAGAATTGCTTCACAGATAAGCATTGTGCACAAATGTTTATTCTATCATAATAGGGACATACTTTGTCACTTTGTCCCTCATCACCACCGCGGAAAATTTCGAATAATCATTCAAATACGAATGCACTGCACACATTTCTGGCATATAATGATATATTCTCTTCCCCTTTACTCCCATACCTCGCGCACACACACAAACGATCTGGGATCTGAGTTGGACCTGCTCTGATAAACGCTCTTAATCAACAAACAGTGGCGGCTCGTGTGTAGGCACTGCGGAACTGAAGCACCCCCTATTTCCACCTGATATTACCGATAACATTTAATATAATGAGTCCTCTTTTCTATAATTCTTTTTTTATTTTTGTAATACAATATATATTCCTTAAGCTTAATGTCAGTACTTGAGTAGACATCCCCCAGTTTATGAAAAATATACAAAAATCTTTGTATGGAACTGTGCACTTCACAGTGCCACTGACGTGCTGTTTGACTGTTGTGCGCATGCGCACATAGGGGGGGGGGTGACGAGGAANGGGGAGGAGGAAGGACGGACTGCCAGGTAAAGAGAGCTCTGTTGCTTTCACAGTGCCGGCTCTGGCGTGATGATGGAAGAAAGTTTTTTTTTACTCAGCGTATGTTGTGCTTAAAAACCGTGTACCATATTGTTGAATGTGTTAAAGTGTAGAAGAGGGTAGAATTAGATTATTTTTCTGCTTCCAGCTATTCTATTTGAGTCATTTTTTTTAGGTTCTTTTATTTAACAGAAAACCATTGCCTTGCATCACCAAGAAATAAGTTCTGTGACTGTAAGTGAACTTCAACAGCTTAGGATTTCACAGCTCCACGAGAAAGTTACAGTTAAGAAAAGAGGTCATTCAACACCTGATATTCTAATATCTCAGCCAGGCAAAAGCAACCAGAAATATATTCGTAGCTTTAATTCTGAATGGTACCAACGGAAAAGTTGGCTTTGCGGTTGTGAAATTAAAAAATGCGCTGTCTTGCTTCCCGTGATAGCAGCACCCCCACTAATGTTGGCTACTAGCCACAAACCTGATATTGTGCACACCATGAGAGCAGTTTATTGTACTGGCTCTAGAACCCATGTGATATCTCATTGCTGGTGCCTCACGTCCTAACTTCTATAGAGTAAGGTCGAACTACTTGTTGTGGTGGTCCAGTTCGTGAGAACAGAGAGAATCTTGCTCAGTGGATAACCGGCAGGTCGGAGAGGAAGTGGTCGTTAAACCGGTTAGTCCAACTCCACCTAGGTGTTGTCGGTATGTCAGTGTGTCAGCTCGATGGATACAGTGGGGTATCACATTACTACAAGGTACCCTGGCCTCTACTCCATCTGCTGAGCTGATAGCGGCATGGATCGTTCCATTCTTTGGGATCATTGAGACACTCGAGCTTTGGCTGAAGAATGATTATGAGCCTAGAACTTTCTCTATCAGACTAGTGAAAGTGGAACTAGGTGGGAGCACGGGGCACATTGCCGCCTTGGAAAGAATGTGTCCCTCTTCCTGGAATAAATTCTCCCTCTTTTGATTTATTTCACCCCCCTATAAATCATAAAGGTGAAATATGGCTTTGTATCAACTCCACATACCATTTCAAAGTTTACAACTTTCATATATTTTCTAGGGAATGAAAACTTCAAACAGTTTTTAGAGGTACTACTTAATTTTAAACAAATTTTCATGTAAAAATAACGCTAAATAGTTTCTTGGGGCATTTTAGTTTCTAAATAATGTGTTATGAAGAACCACTCTAAATTGTTTGTAGAGAAGACTAATTTTATAGACAACAACAAATTACAGTAGAGGACCACTCCAAGTAGCTTCCACGTTTCAAATATTTGCACTAGTTGTTATTTATAGTGGTTGACATTTGATCGAAGTCAATCGAAATAAAACTCAACCTTCATAAAATATATTCAAAAATCAGTAAATGAACGGGATTGAAGATTAAATCTTTTGGTAACGTCTAGAAGAGTGTCTAATACAGGGTTTAGTCCTGAGGCCTTAAAGTGATCTTGCCTACATAAGAGAATTCCTACATATAGACCTACACAGGTATATTTATGGAGCAAATTACCTGGTTTTAAAATTTGAATCAAACCAGATCAGTCGATTTAATGACAGCACTGTAAGATAAATTATAAAGATTAACACTAATTAAAGCTACGGCTTAAACGTTCATAAATCGTAGTCTGCGTTAAGCTGAGGCAATTTATAAGAAAGATAGTTGTGACAGTTGCTTAGAGTTCAGCATCAACCAACTGAAGGTTTCAGATGTGATGATTCTTTCAAAGTTTAAAATCCTATCAAGCTTAATGATCTTAAACTTTAAGAAAGTATCTTAGTAATGAAAGGATTTCTTTCAACCGCCCCAAGAAAGGTTGACAGCAAGTCATGTAGCTCGAGGATTACCTTCCTGGAACTTCCTTCGGTTAGGTTCCACAAATCTCTTCAACTGATTTGTCTGTGAATGTTAACACAAATTGAATGTATAGTTGAGTCGTAGACAATAAAAAACAATGTAACTAAATGACAACACAAATGTAACTTTTTAAATGCAATTCACAATTTAGTTAATAGGTAAGAATAAGAAAAAATGTGACCGATTTGATATAGCAAACAATAAAACTGAACAGCAGTTCAATCATGTGGTTGATAATAGTAATAATAATGTGTCACTCTTAGCCCAGTTAGAGGAAATACTATCCAGTACTAATGTACCGTTGCCCAGGGAACGCCCGAATGTACTAATCGTACATCCTTTCCGTGGAGGCTCTTACCAGGTCCCTATGAGATGATAGTGAGTATGAATGAGTAAAAAATACAAACATATTTTTCGTGGTCAACATTGATAACATATTATATTGTGAAAATTTTAATTCCCATGACTTGTATGAATACCTGAAAGTAGATCAAGGGATTTTTTCTGCTTGATATGTAAATTCGTATAAAAAAAGTATAAAATAATTGACTATCAAAATATTACTTTGAGTAATTTCATTTAATGTTCCTGGAACATCATTTACTAATCGTTTTACTCAATCTCGTAACGGGAAAGTTAATGTTCGAATCCCAGCTGAGTGCACTGTATATATTGTTTTATATGTGATAAGCCCCCTGAAGACTGAGGTGGGTAGTAGCGGTGGCGCTCTAAATAAACTAAGGGTTCAGAATTCTGTCAAATTCTAATTTCATAAAATAAGAGTGTATATTAAGTTGGTTACTAAAATATAAACTATCAACTGTGAGCGATGGAATCTTTCAGGTGCGAACAATAACCTTAAACAAAAATCAAAAGCAAAGCTATTAAATTTTCAGTCTGCGGAAGTGTTGAACCATTCATTAGCATGGCAAGTTTGTGGCAGTTGGTAGACCTGTATCCCCCTCCCCCACGAGCTTCGCAAGGTTAGCAGAACCTGCCGACGCCCCGAGGCGCCATCCCCCGTCATTTATTCATCTCATACTCACTCCCGTGACTAGACGCCGCTTTCGCAGATAAACATGGCGGGCGTAGCTTCAACTTGGCTGCGAGAGACCGAGGGAAATTCATTACCTCCATTAAACCAATCAACATGAAGAGAGTTCGAGCAGAGACTCGTCGGCTTATTACAAATTTACGCGCTGGATACACTTCGATGGATTTCAAGGTTCCTAAAGGGAGTCGATATATTAAACTTTTAATTCGTTCATTCATTCCCTAAGGTAGTTCTGATGCTTGCAGAAGGGAAGCACAAGAACAAATTTATAAATCATTTACCGACAGTTTGGGTTGAACCATGATTTAAACCGTACTTTTAAGTTATACACGTCACCCGTTTCGCTAGTCAAAACGGCCTCACTTTCGCAACACACTGGACCGTTGAATACGGTAAGGACGGCGTTTGAATCCCGGTAAGGCAAACTGAAGTTTTTTCACTCTCCCTTTAAACAAATTCGAGTACACTTCTTCTTAACTCAATCTTCCTCACCTTAACGCATCAGTGTAAATATTACACGTGCGTACAGATCGAACAGATAGTAGGACGAGGTAAAAAACAAACAAAAAAAAAACTGAAAGATGATTTGATTTCACGAAAGTTCCACATTGTATTACTAATCGTCCTGGATGGCCTATTTTAATTTCGTGATATGGATGATGAAAGTAGGCAATAAAAGGAAGTGTGCTCTTATTTTTAAAACATATTTGATTTTTTACTTTCTCTCTCGGCCCCTCGAAGAGAAAAAGTATTGTGATCGTAAAAAAAAATTGAACTTTAGATTTTGATAAATGTCAACGTTTTATGACCTTCGGAAACCGAAACAAGTTGTTTTCACGATGTCTGTCTGTCTATCTGTCTGTATCTCGAACTAAAGCCAAAACCATTTTACTGATCGGGCTAAAACTTTTAGGAGTTCAATAAGGTTCCCCCGAGGGATTTAGGAATAGAACAAAAAGAGGGAGGGGTGGGGGGAATGAATTTCTCAAAATCTGCTTTTATAATTTTGTTTAGATCTTGTATACAGCCACAATTTAACATAACAAACAAAAGAAACTTTCTTACTTGCTCATGAAAATGATTTTGAGGATACTTTACATTAGCAGAAACTTCCAATTATGATCGTATCTCCGCAACTATTTGAGGTACGAAATAACCTTTCATTGTTAAGCTGTTGTACTATTAAAAGTAAAAAAACTTTATTCTAAATATATTTTTATAAAACCAATAGTTTCTGAGTTATAAGAAAAAATATATAAATATACACGCGCGCGCACACACACACACACACACACATATATATGGGAGTTCTTTGGAAATGAAAGAAAGATTGTTAAGCTCTTTGGCGGACAGAGATATTCTTATTTCCTCAATATTTCTGTCACACTGTTTATATTATTTTACTAATTCTCTTTAAAAGAGATAGAAAATCTATGTGGTGCACCATGCCATTTTTTTAAAACTTGTTTTTAATATCATTTAACATAAATATTAGTGCAGTGTTCGTTTACAGGGAAAGATTACTTGAGGGAATTCAATAAAATCTCTTGATACAGTAATTTAATATTAAACTTTAAACTACAATAAGATATGGTTGAGCCTATCTATATATATATTAATGTTGCGTTTGGAGGACAGGACACATTTTAAAATGAAAACTATCTTTAAAATATAGATAATTAATAAACTTTTTTAAATAAAATTGTATTTTTTTTATTATTATTATTTTCAACTAGGGATTATGTTCAACATTTTGTATAAATATACTATATTTTCGTAATTATTTGACATAAAAACTATGTACATTATTTATTATATTCATAATTAACATTTAAGTACCCGGCTTTGGCCGGGACTAATATTTTAGGGTAAAAAGTTAATGTGTAAAATTTACAAGTGGGTAAAAAGTTGATATAAATTTAAGAGATTTGTTTAAAATTTAAAAAGGGTTAAAGGGGCAGTTAGGAAAAAAAGGGGCAATAAGGGTATTATTTTATTTTAAAAAGTTGTAAAAAAAATCCAAAAAGAGTAAACGGGGTAAAAAGTAATTCCAATCAAAATTATTTAAAATGTGTTACCCCATTCGCCCTCCTTAGCCCGTTTACGTTTCTATACCACGTTTATCCTTTTTACCCCGTTTACAATTTTTACCACGCTTACCCTTTTTACCCAATTTACTGTTTTTATCACCCGCCTCGGTGGCGTAGTTGGCTAACGCGCGAGTCGTGTCGAGCTCAACTGCTGAGGACGGGGAGATTGAGATTGAGATTGATTAAATTTACTTTTTATCATTTTATACTTTTTAAGATTTGTACACATTTTTACAAGTACCTTGGTGACCTGGCGGTCTAGAGGTAAGGTGTCAGACTTTTATGCTGGCGGCCGGGGCTCAATCCTCGGTACCGGCAAAAATTTATTTGATTACCAAACCCTTCCTTCACCTCTGACAAGAAATCTTGTAAATGTGAGGAATGCCCGGCCTCCACCGTGGTTCGGATTCCACGTTAAACTGTAGGTCCTTCATTTCATCTCACAATCCCCCTACCATTACACATTAGCGTAGGTGCGTATAACCCGAACGGGTAGTAAGACGTGGTGCTAATAATAATAATAATAATAATAATAATATAAATAACTTGCCTAGCCCTGGTGGAATATTGAAGGGCATTAAGTTTAAAAAGATGTAAAAAGTACAAAAAAAAGTATTAAAAAAATCTAATCAATTTTTTAAAAAAATAGGGTGAGTGAAAGGGTTGAAATGTGTAAAAATGATTAAAAGGGCAATAAGGAAAAAAGTATAAAATGTTGAAAAGGGAAAAGGACCAAATTGGTAAAAAGGGCTAAAAGTATATCTATTAAAAATAAAAAATATAAAGTTTAAAGGGAATAAAAAGAGTAAAAATTACGAAAAAAACTAAAAGGGGAGAGGAAAAAAATGGTAAAAAGAGGGTAAAAAATTAAATAGAGTTAAAGGGTTAAAAATGGTGAAGCTACAGTGTCCGCTGGATCTAAGGCTTTACTCTCACAACTAGACCCTTCCCCCTCCCCCGCATTATTATTTTCAACACACATATTGAAGAATCCTCATAGACTCTACCATAATATATGAGTGACTATCGACATTTTTATGAGGATTAAATTAAATTTTCAAAATAAAATATAGCCTATGTTACTCGCTGATAATGTAACTTTATATTGGTGAAAGAATTTTTAAAATCGGTACCAGTGGTTTTTGACTTTATCCATTACAAACAAAAAAACAAATCTTTCCTCTTTATAATATTAGTGTAGATATACTAGACTACCAATAACAGGGAGATCGTGGTTCGATCCCGGTTGGGTATGCTGTGGGTGGTTTTCCTTAAATTGTTTACCACTGTTTCTCCACGCAAAAGTGGGTAAACTTTCTATAAATTCAACCTTACTCACATCTAGCCGATTGGCATAATTAGTACATATGCTAATTACCTTAATGGGCAGTATGACTTGATGCTAAATAAAAGGGTGAAAAGTAGATTTAATAAAACTTTTGAAATTCTGGCTTTCAAGTGCATATGTTCGTGCGTTAGATCGCACAAGGCTCGTGACATAAACACTTGTATATTAATATTATTATTATTATTAGCACCGCGTCTTACTACCCGTTCGGGTTATACGCACTTACGCTAATGTGTAATGGTAGGGTAATGTGTAATGGTAGGGTGATTGTGAGATGAAATGGAGGACCTACAGTTTAACGTGGAATCCGAACCACGGTGGAGACCTGGAATTCATCACATTCATAAGATGTCTTGTCAGAGGTGAAGGAAGGGTTTGGTAATCAGATAAACTTTGCCGGGACCGGGGATTGAACCCCGGCCGCCAGCATAGAAGTCTGACACCTTACCCCTAGACCGCCAGGTCACCTTGTATATTAATAAAATGAAGAGCTTGTTTTTATATCTGTAATGAGAGTTTCACATCTACCTCACACAAATGTCTTAAACTTAACTAAGCATTAGTATCTCCTCTGCACGAACATGTGCAGCTCAAAGCCCCATTTTTAAAATTTTGATTTTAAGTACTTTCCACTCTTTTTACTCTTTTAACACTTTCTATCCGTTTTACCCTTTTTGTCCATTTCATACTTTTTGCACATTTGCATTTTTTTGTCCTTTTTGCCCGTTACTCACCCTGTTTTTTATAATTGATTGGATTTCATGTTTACCCGTTTTTGCACTTTTTACACTTTTTACATTTAAATATTCACTCTGGGCTGAATCGGGTGATTACTTTTAAAAAGGGGGGGAGGAGGAAGAGGGGGAGTGCAAAAATTTCAAAAAAGGATAAAAGTGAATCTAATCTTTTTTTTTTAAGTGTAAGCTAAAGGATTAAAAGATGTAAAATGGATAGAAAGGATTAAAATGATTAAAATGCTAAGAAGGGTAAAAGTGAATATAGTAAAAATAAAAAGGGTAAACGGTATAAAAACGGTAAATGAAATAAAAATATTAAATAGGGCAAAAAGTTGAAAAGGTCAAATGGTAAAAAAAAAGGTAAATGGGGTGAATAGGGTAAATGGGGTACAAAACTAATATAAAATTATATTGGAATTAATTTATACCCATTTTACTTCCTTTGTACTTTTTAAACCTTTTTAAACTAAAATAATACCTATTTGTTCTTTTTTATCTTATTGACTTTAATCCTTTTAACATTTTCTGCCCTCTTATATCAAAAAAGTTGGACCAGATAAAATCTCTACGCTTTTTTCATTTTTTTACACCGTTTTAACCTTTAAACTGTTCTACCTTAAAATATTTCTCCCGGAAAAATCCTGGAACTTCAATTTTAGTCTTGTAATTTAGATAACCAAGAAAGCTATGTTTATAATATATAGTCGTGTTTATTGATGATTTTTAGCTTATTGATTAATCATTTAAGATTTTTAATTCAAGGTTTGAATTTATCTACAATTTGCACACAACTATATTTAAAACTTTGCTGACCATTTATTTAACATATAAGGCCTGCAGCGAGTATCAACTAGTTAGTTACACATATATTTTAATAATTTTTGAATTTGAAATTATGTATATTTAGTTGAAAATTTTCATTAAATGATTAGAAAATATTTGTATTAAAAATATTACCATTCACACACCATTATAAATTAATAAAATGAAATATATAGACTTGGATGGTTAGGAAAATAAAAAAATAAGCAAAATATCTTATGAGACTTGTTAATTATCTTATAAAGTGTCCCTTAGGTCATTTACAACGTAATAGATATGACGAATAAACAAGATAGAAATTGTATACAGCATCAAACCTTCTAAAATCAAGTCTTATTTAAAATTCAAATATTTTTCCTTTAACAAAAATTGTAAAATTGTTAAGATTCCAGAATTTGAGTTTGGATTCCAGATACGAAAGACAATTTTAGATTCAGATTTGATAAATTTCTATTTCAATCCATCTCTACGAGAAATGCAAACAAAATATTGCTTACCTTTTGAAAAATGCTATAGTATGGTTCTAAAAGGCTCGACATTTCTCCAGACGCTATTTAAATACTATTCAGCCGCTAGACTCAATATGGAAAAAAGTTAGCTCTAGTGGAGGATTGAGTTGCTTTTTAGCACCGCGTCTTACTACCCGTTTGGACTATATGCTTATGAACTAATTACTCTAGTAGTTTTGGGATTAGAAAGGCTATATTTAAGGGAGTGTATCCACATTTGCGTGGAGGTAGCGTGGAAAACTATTTTTTTTAAACATCTCAGTGGACCCGACCGAGATTCGAACCTTGATCTACCAGTTATCGGCAGCAAAGTCTACTACGAGAGTAGCGCGTTAGACCACGTGGCCACCGAAGCAGGTTGAAAATGAGTTAATATGACAACATTTGTCCCTATAGGTAGGCCTATAAACTTGATTTATCCTCGCATCTCACTACCTGTTCAGGTTATACGCATGTATGATTACTCTAATTGGGTAGGGATGAGGAAGGAAGCATTTTAGAGAAAATATAACCTCATTTGCGTGGAAGGAGAGTGGCAAACAGTTTAGAAAATAAAACCTGATTTGACTCGACCGGAATTCCTACCCCGATCTTCCCGTCATCAGCAGGCCAGCCCAACATGAGAGTGGTCATTCGGCCGCTGAAGCGGCTTGAATGTATAAACTATTCATTTCAGTGAACTAAATGACTTAACTGTTCCCATAAGTGAATAGTTCTTCTCTTCTGTAGCCGTAGCCGATGAAAACCTCCGAAACCAAGTTCAGGGTCAGCATTGGACCCTATTCTCCGTTAGTTGACAAATGACGGATGACCTCTTCCCCAATCTTGATTTAACCATGCCTTTAAGGTCATCGCTCTATCAACAATTCTCGCGGGATCGAGCTAGTCTCCTTGGAAAGTACCGGGACGTGAACCCAAGCGTATTATTTCCGGTATGGCTGTTATTGTCCTTAATGTGGCTTGTGGCGGTCGCAAGTCAACCGTGATTGACACGGTCTCGTGGAGTATAACTGCTTCATATCTGGAGGCCAAGCTGATTGGAAGCAGACTCGTTGAGACATTAAAAAACGTCAAACCTTTTATCAGTTCACATCTTTACTGTCACACTCCGATATTAATAATAGTATTAAAATAATGTATATTAATATTTAAAAATTACTACCCTACTGTCGTCTTCGGTGGTCTTGGGGTAGAGCACTCTCCACAGGATCCGATGTTAGGGGGTTCAAACCCAGCTGGGATGGATGGATCGATCTCCCCGTCCTCAGCAGTCAAGCTCAACACGACAAGCGCGCTAGCCAACTACGCCACCGAGGCGGGTTTTTAGCTTTAGAAATCCGTAGCACAACTTCCTTTGGAGGGGAGGTAAAGTCGTCGTTAGCATGTCGATTGTGTTATGTAAAAGATTACTGGAAGGTATGTCATAGACGTTCTCGTGTGCTGATATAATCCATAGGTTCAGAAAGTTCCCGTTAAATACCGCAAATATATATTTTTTTTATCCAACCCATTGATATTTAGGGTTGTTAGACGTGGTATCTCACTTTGCATCAATAGAATAAATTTAGAATTTTTGAGAATAAATAGGCGAGAAAGATATTTGGACCCAGAGGTAATTAACAAATGGGATGAAGGAGCAAGTTACATAATGGAGGAGCCACGAAAGCACTAAGGTGGGGTGGTCGGTCATGTGACTAGAGATGCGAGACGGAAATGTTTCCGTTTTGGAAAATTTTCCCTATATTTATTCTGGAAAATTTTCTATTACTATTTCTGTAGATTAATTTCAACTAATTTAATGGATAATAATAATAATATTTATATTAATAATTAATGGTAGGGATTGTAGCAATAATAGTAGTAGTAGTAAGAAACACGTTCTTCGGTGGCTGCATGGTCCAACGCGCTACTCTCGCAATAATAATAATAATAATATTTAGCACCGCGTCTTACTACCCGTTCGGGTTATACGCTTTAAGTACTAATTACTCTAATGGATT
>CABFVX010006467.1:0-33363 GCA_902151425.1 Timema shepardi
TTTTCTTCCTGCCACGTCCCGTGGCAGCAAGTATATTACCTGTCACTTTTCTTCCTGCCACGTCCCGTGGCAGCAAGGTCGGCCTAAATTTAAATGAACTGATTACAATTGGTTCTGATGGCACCACTGTGAATACTGGGAACAAAAATGGGGCTATTAGATACATATAACTAGAACTAAAGTGCCCATTGCAGTGGTTTATATGCCAGTTACCTGCAAATACACTTCCCCGGAGGCACTTGTTTCAATATTTCAATGGAGCCACTGCTGGACCTTGCGAGCATTCTGGAGAAATTGAAAAGTTATTAGAAAATCGTTAGCATCTTCCAATTGTGAAGTTTGGTAAAATCAACTTTAAATTATTAGAGCTTAAAGTGAGTGATTTATATATATATATATATATATATATGAATTTTGTAAAACTATTTCATGTGGTATGTGTACCATAAATTTAGCTAATCGTCGACCAAGGAAACTGGCTCATTCTAGGTGGCTAACAACAGCAAATTGTGTACTGCGACGTTATGTGGGAAGTGATAATCCTTCTATAAATCTAAAAGAATTGGTTGAATTTATAATTAGAGTGTATGCGTCAATGTGACGTTTGAGAAAAGTGAATTCTTCTTGTAAAGATGGTAGCCAGGACTTTTTAAAACAGTACAACTATCACATTAATGGATGGTTATCTTAAAACAGTTGTGAAGCCTGTAATACAACGTAATGCTCACTTTAGCCATCTAGGAAACATTATTTTGTCTCTGATAACTGATAATCGTCAATATGATAAAGAGCTGGGATTGAGAAGCATGATTAAGGCTATAAAACAACAAAAATTGGACATAAGATGGTTTTTTATTATTAAATAAATTAACTCCAAGGCCTAAAATCATATTGATATGAATTACTGAGACGAGTATGATTTTACGTGTCCTCTGATTTTAGCTAGTTTATCAGGTGATGATCTTAAATCATTAATGAATGAGAGCACTATACCAAAGGTAGAGTTTACAAGTTTTCCTCGTCACACACAGGTTGTAGAGAAGTGTGTAAAGTTACTAACAGAGCTGGTACAGAGCAGAGATGGTTTTATTCGAACAATATTTAAATCACTAGAAACTATGTCATATTATGAGAATAAATCCCAATTTAAAATAGTCCAACACACTGCCTTTAAATGGTTTTAAAGTCAAGTATATCCAACAATAATTTTAAATGCTTTTTTCACTTAACGATAGTTTATACAATATAAATATGTGAGCCAGTAAACAAACTTGTGAATTTTAAAGTATTTTTTACTAATTTTATTATTTTTATTAATTGTCTTCAGTTAAAATTATACATAAATATCAGTTATGTTTATTTATAAATATCTACAATAAAATACTTTCATAAAAATGTGCATTATGGTATTTTAAAATTATATTGTTTATTTATTAAACAAAATATTATGAAATTGCTGAATTGTTAATGTAGATATTAAGAGTTTATTAGAGGGCAGAAAATGTTATTTAAAAAAATATATATTTAGCCACTATTTTATATAAAATGAAACTTTTGGTTGCTATTGTATTTTCAAATTCTCATTTTAAAAAAACACGTAAATTTTGGTCCACCAAGTGTACATAGTACACGTTATTATTACGTACTTTATTTGATGTTGGTAGTTCAGTGGCGTATTCTGAGAATAATTAATAGGTATGCTGTACTATAAAAGTTGCAGGGGAGATTTCGGGGCCGAGGACTCTCAACCACCGTTGTCCAAGAACCTCAAGGGATTATTTCAAGAGATGTATTTGAAGATGTGTTCCTATAGAATAGTGGTTCTCGAACATTTATTATTTCCCCATAACCGTATGCTATCTTAGGAAATTTGAGTGTGTTCCCTCCCTCCCTCCCCCTCACCACCTTTCTCCCATATTCTATATTTTTTATTTATTCATGACGATGATTACCATCCACTCAAAATGAAATAAAAGTAACTCCATGATGTCAGCCCGCATTCAGGCCAAACCTACCGAGTGGCTACCAAACTGTTTGGTGAATTAGTGCCAACTCTTTCGGATAGATGGTGTCATGTGGTAAGCACAACAATGACTCCAGCCATTAAGTTCGGATTTCTATACCGGATCCACTACTACTTTATTTGAGTAGCTCCTTATTTATCCACCCTAGGTTGAATAGGACCAGTCCCAGACCCACTGCTTCCCACATAATCTGAACGCACAGGGAATAAAACCTGGGACCTCTATTTCCGTAATCAGAACCTATGACCACTAGACCACTAGGCGCATTTCTGAATGCAGAAGAGAGACAGAGACTATTCAATAAGCATAGGTTAATTAAAAGCCCACGTTTAGCAATACTCAAAGCAAACAATCATAATAAGAGTAAAATGAAGTGATACATCGATCAAGCGTCCATCAGATCTTGCTGAGAGGGAATCAGGTGTATTGTCTAACTCACGTTGCAATTAAAACTATTTCTTAAAACCAACTTTTCTCACACAATGCTGCATGGAAACAACGAATCTCCCAACTTGAGAATTTATGCTCCAGAAGCTATTTAGATGCGCAAACTCTGACTAACATAAAAGAGATTATCTCGGACTATTAATATTCTATCGTTACATAATTGATTTATTGCTAAGATATTTACACATATCTTTTGCTGTAAGCAGTGTTGCACCGAAGGGGGAGATGAGCGAACATGGTATTTTACACCTCTCCACCCTTTTTCCCCAACACCACAAATAATGTTAATATAAATTTAACTAATATTTAGTATAACTAAAATATTTACCATTGAAGATGTGTCGAATGTATATGCTACATTTTAAGACCAAGCTTTAGACTTAGGCCAAATATTCAAAATGTTTACTGCTACACACAAAATTAACAATTGAAAAAAACATACAAATAATAGCTTCGATGCAATTTATATTATTTAAATATATTAATTACTATAAAACTACTCCAAATGATTTATAAAAGCATTTAATATTCATAAATATTCTTGGCCTTCAGGGCTTAGGAGACTGTACAACTCCAAACCCGCTCTTTCCATTAAAATGCCATTTTTTCTACAGCCTTGAGTGAATGCTTCACTCAAATTAAATGGCGGGTGCGCCACCGATTAAGTACCTAAATTATAAGAAAATATATTTTATTTTAACTTTTCCTTCTAAATCACCTTGAAATGGTGAATTCACACTCCTGACTTTTGGGATTCTTTGATGTATAATTATATAAAAACACAATGACTAATAAGTCGTTAATGTAAAACAAAAACTAAAAGAACACTATTAAAACTCCACGATCCTTTCTACTAAAGAAAAACAAGAATTACCGCCAACTACGGTTAAAGTAGCCTCGTCATCCACCTTAACCCCCCGCCCCCCCCCCCTTTCCCACTCTATCAGTGCTGAAATGTCTAAATTTGAAAGAGTTGTTAAATGTGTTTGCCAAATACATGATAATACATGCGACTAGAATACCTAAACATAAATCAATGTATTTAGTTAGTGTATAATTTAAAGCTTGTTACGTATACTAACTATTATTTTACAATTAATGTTATATATATTATGTATTTTTACATAAACCACACTAAATAATTTAGTAAATAAACATTGAGATCTTGAATCTTTTTTCAATAGTTGGCACAATGCTTAGCTTGCTCCACAGGAACAGCATGATCTTGGTTGTAAAAACCAAAGTTCATTAGCCAATTACTTATGGGCGAGTGGACAGGAATGTGTTGCAGCACCCTAGACAATGGGAAAGGTCAATAGAGCCTCCCTAGCTTGCCTTGTGGTTTTCAAGCAGCAAGCCCTGGGTTTCCTATTGTGCTAAGTAGAACCTTCTGGAAGAAGAATTACTTAAAACACAGTATTCTTGGAATATGAACCAATATTAGTCTTAAAATTAATAATTCATTACATGCATATTTATTAACAATTCAAACATTGGTATTTACACAGTTCGCACAGACAGCATTGAATTAAACAAACAAAATTGCCGTATCATTATGGGTATGCGGGGCAGGACTAGCAAAGAATACGCCACCATGGTAGTGTCTTACTGTATTTAATAATTTATAAAATAAACTTTACCGTGATTATGTGTGTACTAACGCCAATACGACGTTTCATAATATGTTGGTATTATCCGCGGTTTAACGTAACCATGGTAGATCTAGGAACGTATTACCCATGAATAACATTTGATTACATAAAAATATATTAATTACTAACTATAAAATATGAAGGCAATTCTTAACAGGATCTCGATCACATACTACAAAAAATACAAATACAATTAAAGATATCCTTTATATAATTACAAATGCACCCTCGCCCTTATTCCCAAATAGTATTTTTAAATAATTTAAGTTGATTGTATCCCATTTTTAACTTTCTCCGAAATAAAACTAGTCAAGAGGTAGTTTCTGTCTGGTAATGGAGGAAGAGAGGTGTAGCGTTGGAGTATGGGATTGGAGGGTGGGGTTGGAGTAAGTTTGATTAACCCTTCTTCAAGACGATGTTAGCGCCTTGAAGAAATAAGCTGTCTGCAGATTCTCTGTGTTATAAATAATATGGTTTATTCTTCACAATTCTATGTATTTTCATCGTCTTTAGGATTCTTGTACGACTTTATTTAAACAATAATACAATAAATTTATCAAAGACTCCATTGATCACATTTTTGATGGAGCTAAGGGATATTCATGGCTTCCATTAATTTGATTATTCTATTTGTCATGTTCCCGTAAAATATTTATTTATTCATGGATTTAATAACAATGCTAAAGTGGCCGAGCTAGAATTAACTTCGTATCAGCTTATATCTCTAAAATGTCACTTACCAATCCACTGCTCTGTATCGTCTATGTCATAATCTCTGGTCTATGAAGCTTCGCCTTTATATATGAACTTTGCTTTTTTAATTCTTTTAATGAGAAACAATAATTATTATTATTATTTGTTAAGTTATGAAATTTTGAGGTATGGTATTAATTTTAACATAATAACTACCATTTAACTAAATTGATTGTAAACCCTCACTCAATCAGCTTAAATAAACCAAGATTATGTTTCAAACATCTGCTTGTCAAAATTTTCTTTTAAGGTTATTTAGCCTATCATATTATATTAAATGATATAATCCTACATATCTAAGTTAAGACTGTACAATGTAAATAATATTACTCACCAGTGTTTGAATGTGAATTTAGGTAATGGTTACACTTTATAAATATATATTTTATAGGCCTTATTATTCAGGAACAAACATTCATAAACAAATTAATACAGCTTACATTAAGATAGTGAGGGGAATATAAAAGAGGAAATCAAATTTCAAGTAAATACTTGTGACTTAGTGAATAATAAGAGAGTTTACTTCAAATCGGAAGTAAATACTTGCACTTAAAATTAAATACTTATCCTTGAGGTAAACCCTCAGACGATGCCAGTAAATATTAAAAATACTGTGAATAAAAACTAAAAAGCATTACTCCCTAGAAGCAAACGCTCATTATTTTGCTAGGTTAGTCAAACCCATACTAGTATCGGTGTTGTACATATTATTTTAATGGCTGCATATTATGAATTAGCCTGCCACAAAACATAGAAATCCCTGATATAAGCCATTAGCAGGCCTCAGTTTTAAAGTGAAAATGTTTACTTTATTTGCAATTATTTTCTAACAGCACACAAAACTTGGGGTAGAGCACTTATATTAAGAAATAAAATAGTTATATTTTCATATTACATCGCTGTATATATACATGTATTTTTCTATTTTCTTATTCTCTTTACTTAATGTTTTTATTCACTATAGCCTACAACAAAATAAAATTTTAATACAAATACATAACCATACACATTAATCCAAGTCAGGAAAAGATAAAAGGTAAATGGCAGATGGGTCATTCTCACAGAAACGTGTCTCTTGGAATTTAAAAAATAAATAATAATTCAAAATAATCATGTATGAGTTAGGTGAGGTAGTTATACGCTGGGAAATTGTTTTCCCAAATCAATCACCTTTACTTTAGAAATTTTTAAATTATAGTTAATACAAGCTTTAAAAAAAATGGTAATTGACACACAGGCAATACAGCATCTACTTAGGGGAGAAAAACTATTGATGTGATGTAATAATTAAAGGACAATATGACATAAGTATGCTTACACAAATAGCTTCAGCTAAAGAAAGATTATTGTATACTACCACCGGTACCATCTACCTCCAATGAGGATATTAGTTCTAGTGTGAAGGTGTAGGCTACATAACTAAATAATGTTAAAGAGAGGAACTTTTCAAATTGTAATAATAATAATAATGATAATGTTTAAAACACTATGAAACCTTTTGGATATGTGTGTATCCTATATGTATTTATATCTAGGTAACATTATATATATTCTATACACACACTTAAAGATACAGTGTTAATGCTCCATTTCTTAAGGCATTTTGTCTTTAGTGCAAACTAATCCCTTTCCATTCTCTCATTAGAGTGAATCGGTCCATCCAAATGTCAATTTATCATAAGAGTTAAACTTACAGAGCCTAATAAGACTTAAATGAGCTTTTTCTGACCACCAATCAGCTAACATCACATGCCCATATATTTTACAGTTTTTGACCAAAATAGTGAATCTTTGACATAGTTTCGGGGGCATAAGATGATATCCGATAGAGTCCATATTTTGGAAATTTCTTATTGGTACCAACCAACAACTTTTACTGCCTTGAACGTTCAGGTCCTCCAACTTTCCTTTTTTTCGATCCACCCTAATGCACATTTTGGTAACGTTACCATTGTTCTCTGTCACAAAACTTTAGACTTTTATCTCAAATGAATTTTCGTAATTTTTAATGGATTTAACTGCAATGTTTCTCAAGTACTGTTTTGTGTGTGAATGGCCTGAAGTATCAACAGTTTTAACTAAGACAGAGGTGACCTGGCGGTCCAGGGGTAAGGTGTCAGACTTCTGTGCTGGCGGCCGGGGTTCAATCCTCGGTCCCGGCACAGATTTATCTGATTACCAATCCCTTCCTTCACCTCTGACAAGACATCTTGTGAATGTGGGGAATGCCAGGCCTCCACCGTGGTTCGGATCCCACGTTAAACTGTAGGTCCTCCATTTCATCTCACAATCACCCTACCATTACACATTAGCGTAAGTGCGTATAACCCGAACGGGTAGTAAGACGCGGTACTAATAATAATAATAACTAAGCCAGACTCTCCATCCTGAGTCACTAAACAACTTACAAGAGGCTCATTATCCATCTAATTATGACATTGATACAGTCTGTCCTTGCACAATGTAGAGCAGTTTATTTACAAGCAGGTTTGGTGATGGTGGCCCATAACCTGGTCTTATTAGCTTGCACATTTTCACAAATTCTTCATGAGAAGCATGAATAAATGGAGTTTTTGTAGAATAAAAATATCCGCCAATTTGTTGGCTGATCTGATCAGCTTATGTCTAAGACGTTACAACTACATCTGAACCCTTGGGAAAATTTCATCACCAATTTAGTCATATGTTTTTCTTTACTGGAAAAATAGATTCAGCTGTAAAATAAAGGAGGACTACCAAGTACACAACTTTTCCTTTGGGCTTTCTTTAACAAAGAGACATAAAAATTTCAACAAAACACAAACTTTGAAAATATCACAAGGGACTAAAAAAACAAACATTATCCTCAAGTAGGCCTACATATAAAAATAAACAAGCAAAGGCTTCATACCTGATCAAGTTGTCCTTTTAGTTGAAGCAGTCACACTTGTAGATGGCTTTGATCGAGTATCTTGGCTCTGGGAACTACTCTCGCCTCCAATTTCATCCTCACCGCCAGAAGAGGCAACTGTACACTTTTAGCAAGTAGTTGGCCCAACATATCTCACGGATTCATCTTGTCTTCTTAAATGCTGGCAATTGCTTTGAGATGTAATTAGGCTTACATCAAAGGTAAACACCTATATCCCCTTACATATTTGGAGCTCCTCAACTAGTTTTTCCTTGTGCAACGAGAGCACCCACCCCTCCTCAACACCATCGGCTGCACGCTTTCAGCATAGTGACCTCACAGTGGGTTCCCTCCCAATTTATTGGCAAGTCAAGTTCCAATCGGATAAAACATTGTCTTAACCAGAGGTGTCAGCCTAAAACAAATATGGGGGGCCTTGTGAAACTCTTTAACAATTCAAATTTAATCAGGGATTGATGTTAATTGAGGTTTATAAGGGCCTAAAAATGACAAGATTTTAGAGAATACTGAGAGTGGAAGCATAGTTTGTAAATAAATAATCAGTAAATAATAAAAATGTGTTTATTTATTTTAACTATTTGGTAACAGTGACAGGACATAATTAATAAACTCAAGCTCAGGTTTGTACAGCAAAGGTTGAATTACGGATCTCTGCCCTAGATATACACTAATTAGCTCTGGAGTCCATGTTTAGGGAGTTAGTCTCTTCTCAGCGAACATTCAGAACAGCAAGATGGTTCAGGCGTTTCGGAGCTATTGTTGAGCTCGGGTAGGTTTTCAGTCCTCTCAGGTTTGAAAATGATCTCTCTGCTGTGAAACTTGACACAGGGATCGTCAGGAGGAATCAGACGAACTTTACCAGCTATGGAAGCATTTCCTTAATTTGCAGGTTTTTCTTAAGAAAGTCACCCACAGTTGCCTGCTGTAAACACTTCCTTTCTTCATTTTCAAGATACCAATAAACATATCTCTATGTATCTATCACCGGCAATGTTATCTTTAAAATGTTTACTAAACTCCTGAAACTCGTTACCCATGCCAGCGTAAAGTGTTCGGTGTTTACCATGAAGTCGATAATCTTGGACTTGAATCGGATGTTGATACACTCCACAATTGTGTCAACGACTTCATTGGAAACCTGATGGTAGGCTACTAGCTCCTCCGTGAAGCTTGCGAGTTCAATATAATTTGAAAGGACGGACGAAAGAGATTTATATAGAACTGTCCAACGAGTTGATATACTTCATCATGTCCTGCACAGTAAGACTTGAAGGATGAATCATGCAATGCACGAATGGAGCTCTTGGTTCTGTATCCCATTAAACTCTCCAACCATGTTCCGAGCACCATCGAAACATTGACCTTTGCAGTTAGTGACTGACCAATTGAATCTGCAGTGGACATCCAAGATTATATGTAGCAGCGTCTCAGACTTTGTATTCATTGTCTCTTAGAACCCCAGAAATGTTTCTTCTATTTTCTTTGACAATTCTGAAGCAAACGAAAACATTCCTGGACCAAACTATCGGATGTTTTGCATCAGGTCCGACTGATGCAAGAAGTCAAAGGCTCATGATCTTCAACATCTCATTGCAACTTTCATGTGAACACCATTTAAATGAATCCCAATCCACCCATTTATTCAAAATTGGTCAGTTTTTGTATTACAGCTTAAGAAGGTTAATAAAGGTTGCAGGACTCATCATTGTGCCCCCGAATTGCGAGTTTTTGGGGGGCCAAAACTTGAATATGTCATGTTTTATTACATCTCTATTTTTCCAGCATCGGAAAGTTGGCATGAAATATTCACGCCACCCTTCATAAACCCCAACTTTAAAATAGATTCTAGGTGACCTTTCGATCTTTCGTATTTTTTGAGTTTCTCAAACCATCTTTTCCAATTTTGGAATTCAATGAAAGTAAATTCTAATTTTTATGAAAAGTTTATGCAATTTTGATATAATAATGATTTGAAAATTCTACAGAGCACTGGTTCTTTTGATTTTTGATATTCCAGCCATGAGTATATTTTCAACCAATGCACCTGAAAGTTTCTCTTATGAACGTTATTTTCTGGTCCTGTTGTATATTGCGGTGTAGAAGGGGGCCTATCAACTTCTGCTGTTGGCATACGTGCAGAAGTTTCGCATTGCGCCTGTAAAGTTGTTTTCGGAAGCACTGATGGCAGTTCTTCACTTTCACTTGAGGTTTTTTGTTTTTTTTATCATAAACGTATCCATTTTGGTCTTAACCTAGGCTCTGTCCAATAACTAATGTTTATGAATATTTTTACTCTTATACAGAGCAATAACTGTATTCTTCTTTGAAATAAATAACAAAATTCTACACTAGATCACTGAAACCACAGTTGACAATAATTTCGATACACTATAAACAAATAAACCTTTGCACCATAGCTAATGTAAGTAAGCTTTGTATGTTGATATTAAACTGAACTAAAATAGCAATTGCAGAAACTCTGGTATATATTTTAAAGCTGTCGTCTGCACACCATTTTGTAAGAGAGGAGGACATTTTATGGTATTTCATCATCTCTCTCACACAAAAGGATACTGTAGCATTTTGTCCCTTCATGTCCAACAATTGACAAACTTATATGACATACTTTGCTCAAAGTCTTTATTTATTGTGCTTTTATCCTCAATTTTTTTAGGAGGGGGGCCGGGCTTCTTAGAATTTTTGAGGGCAAGGGGTAATGGGTTTGGTTGGGCCCCTTAGAGTTGGTGCATCACTGAGGAAGTAAGCGTTTCAATATTTGGAATACAAATTTTCACTTCTCTTAAGATAATCTCTAAATGAGCACACATGGTGGCAGGGTGATGTAAACAATAGGACTAGTACATTTGTAGTAAATAACTATGGTAAGACGTGTAATTTGAGGCTTTGATGTACTAATTTGGGCTGACTATATCTTGTGACTATTTGCACCCATAGTTTCTGAAAAGTCAATATAAAACAGCATTTTACTTTCATAAAGATTTGTTTTAATTATATATAGAGCATGGTATGGATGAATAGTATCTTTTACATGAACCCATTCAATAATTTGCTTAGAACAGATAGAAGTTCTTCTTTTGTTGCCTACATTTTACTTATTTTAGTCAAAGTTCTGACACTTTTTGAAGCTAACTTTTGATACATTGTCATTTCAAATTTTCAAAACTAACTTTCTCACTGTCTTATTTTGTTACAATTCCTTTCAAACATCTCTGTTTAAAATGATCACCTTCACAACATACACTTGTTTTAGAATGTCTGAGAGTGTCGCCTCTTGTGTAATGTTTAGCTCGAGCGCGCTCTGTATGGATTGTGTGTGTTTATAGCATTTGGTGTTGGAATCGAACAAGGCCTCATTTTGCAGAAAGCGGTGTAACTGGTGTTGAGTTGGGGGTGAGAAGCTAGGAACCTCTTGACTAAATTTCAAGAGTTTTATTAATATTTCGCTTTATTTTCACATATTTTAAAAGCACAAATTGGTGATTATATTTATCTCTTTCCCAAAATGTTGTAACTAGTAATTTACTGCTTTCAATTATTTTCCTTGCATTCCTTTTATGTGAGCTCTCTTTTGGGCTCAACATTCATCTAGAAGATAATAATTTGAGGTAGGCTATTTGATGTGTCTGTATTTCTTGATTCTCTTCCCAGAAACAGTTGCCCCAAACCTTTCCTCAACTGAGAGGAAATCACCTCATTGGCGCGTAACAACTTGTCCCTTCTTGTGTCTGCTTTCTTCCTGGGAGTTTCTTCTCTAGTTTTTTCCAACCTTTGAACCTTTTTCCTATAGTTTCTTGCTTTGTTTGCTGCCTTTATAAGTTTCTCTTTCAATATTTTTATGTTCCTTTTTAAGTGACAAATATTTATTTTACTTTCCTTCAACCCAACAGCAGTTCTATTTGACTGTATAGGTTGATTTTGGTAGGAAGAACAGTAGAAGTTAGTTACTATAGTTAATAAGTTTTAATATATGAATACATCAAGTCATACCATCTTCTGTTGTCATTTTTGATTGATATTATCAATACCCATAGAATACCACAAATCATATTGTAAAATAGTATCAATGTTGGCCACAAATTAATATGTTTGAATTTTCTCTACTGTTCTTCCAACCAAAATCAGGATATACAGTGTCACTTCACCCTGCTTGGTCTGAAACAGGACTTAAAGAAGGGGTCTATCATCTTGTAATAACTTTTATTTAATTTGGCTCTTCTTCTTAGAATCATATGACTGTGTACTCTGCTGCCCACCATTTTTTATTGTAGCCTTTTTGCTTATGTACAGTAGCCCCATGGCTTCTTTGGTGCTGACTGACAGCTCACAGCTGACACCTGACAGCTTTAAAAAATTACTAGAGCAAAATACATATCCCTACGCCGAACCAGATGATCTGCAAAAACACGTGTTTAGCTGCTGCCACTTCTGACAGTCAAAATTTAGGTATATACCTAAATGTTGACTGTCAGAAGTCAACTGTGAACTGTCAGTCAGCACCAAATAAGCCACGGGGCTACTGTACATTCATTTCCTTTATTCCTTTAGTTTATCTGCCTTTATCCTTTCATAGTATATGTTTCTCTCTTTTTTTATTTGCTTCCTCATACATAGGATTATTTTCGATAGCTTCTTTCAATTCTCTCATTCCTTCCTTTTTCTTTTTGTTGTTCTTGTTTTATTTTCTCTATGTTTGATTTCTTAACCTTAGACATCTGTTGTTTACAATAATGTAAGCTACCACTCAAATTCCTGAAAGACAAGTTTATGAAAACTCTTAGCCAGTAAATACCACAATTGAATGGTACATAAATGACAGGAAAAACATTTTGAAATTCTCAACAAATTGAAAAGGATGCAGACTAAAATATGGATAGTAAAATGAACTTTTGTTTGCTCAAGCAGCCTAGTCATTCCCAGGTCTACCTATTACATTAGCTGCAGGCACACTGAGGTTCACTCGCCTTTTTAAACCTGATCAAGGTCAAAGAAGTACCCTCACATCCAATTATAAGACAGGCTTGTCGCAACACGCATGTACACTACCATACACTGATTCTTTGTTTTAACTTTTAACATACAGTAGTAACATTTAAACAGCCTCACCCTGTTTTCATTGTGTGGGGGGGATTTAATTGAAAAATGCAGATTTATTCTGAGACTCCACCTGTTGAAAATCAACATTTAAATGTCATTGGTACTGTAAGCGTATCTCAAAATGAAGTTAAAATTTAATGAGTAATTGAAAGAATATATTGATAAGAGTGAGAACGTGGTTAAAACATCTTGGAACATATTGAGCAGAGAAGAAGCTTTTTGTGAAATCTTATATTCAAGAAATCCAGTCAATAAGAAAAGTAACAATCAGTATGAACTAATTAGGAAATATGATACCTTGGGTGTCGGGGGGAAAAGAAAGTCTTGATTAACGAATTAAGAACTAAATATTATTTATTTGTGATAATATTTTCTGTTGAGGAATATTTAGATACATCGCCTCACTGTCACCGGACCTCAGGTTATTCTGGCAGCTGGACAAAATGAATGTTACATCCCATGACCGGATTTTGAGATTTTTGTATCGTTGTGTAAAATGTGCAGTTTGAAGACACCTCAGCAACACTAAAACATCGTCATACGACCAATCATTACAAACATTTTGATGTTCGCAGACGATTTGATATGATTTGATTGATTTTCAATCACTTGCTTGTAGAGATTACAGATGGTTAATTAACTACCAAGACCATGCTACTGAAGTTGCTTTGAAATTGCTGAAATTTTCTTTAGACTTTGGCACAGTGCATATTTTGAGAATTGACAGTTGACCTGAGTTCACAGGTGGAGGTCATTCAGAAAGTTTCATATATATGATCTGAATGTAAAATAGTGCATGGAAGACTCTGATATCCGTAATCACAGGTGAGTGCTGTAATTAATATGTATATTGATGACAATGGAAGTACAAACTGGGAAATAGGCTTTCGTTTAGTTCAGGGACAGAACAACTTTTCAAATCATTGAATCATGGGAAGTAATTCGTGCAGAGCACTATTTGGAACAGAACCGAAATAAGGATTAGTGTGAAGGAGAAACCACAGAGGAAAGAGAAGACAACCAGGAAGGTTATTTGGAGGAAGAAAGGTGTCCCGTTTGTTCATGCAGGCTGGACAAATCACTTCATGATGAAATATGTGACTACGCGCAACACACGGTCACTAAGCGTCTCCTTCTTGTGTAACAGTCGGAGTTCGTTTCTTCCATGACATTGTCGATTGCACCAGAGTGTACTGACAATCTCGACCTATCAAATAGAGTAGTTTGAATCCTGGCCTTCTGGTTGGCTAGACAATGCGACCACCCTATGCTAAGGAAAAGGTGTATTTCTCTTAGAAAGAAAACACAGTGCTAGATCAGCTCTGACTGAAGGGCTTAAATATTCTAAAATGCAAATGAATAATTAAAAATAATATTAAAAAATAAAGAGAATTCCTAAATTTAAATCTAAAATGCAAATACAATATAAAACTGCAGTATCATTCTTCCTTCTTGAAACAACATAGGATTTACAAGTAGGGACATTACACAGTGACTCTCTTGGTCGTATTGCAATAAGTCTGGAATCAACTAGGCTGATTGAGCAAACACAATTTCATTTTATTAATAACCTAAATATTTATAGGCCCATTGCAATAAGCAACAAGTGTAGGAAGTAAATACAATATTATTTCCTAACTAGCTTGACTAATTGTAAAATGATGATGCTCTTTGTATTGATCAAAGTCACACATATTCACCTACAACACATATATTATTATAATAGCAGAACTACTGGGGGCTCCCAGGGTAACCCAGCCCTGCAATGAATTGTGTGGTTACTCTTTGCTTCAAACACACAGAACAGAGGCCACTCATTTTAAAATGTCAGATCTTATCTCAGACAAACTCTTCAAACTCAGCCCCGTGAGGACAAATGAGGAGCTACTTGAATAAATAAATAGCAGCTCTGGTTTATAAAACAGATTAATGACCAGTCTCTATTGTGCTGACTACATGACACCCTATGTCTGCAAATGCTGCCACTATAATTGCTAATGGCAATGGTCGCTCGGTCGGTATAGTTCGCTTGAAGGTTCACACCATAGAGAGATATTTCTTTGCCTACTGGTGAATGATTTTTGAAAATATGACACTAAAACAAATAGTTTGAACAGTTGAAAATCTAACTCTTAAGAAGGTTTCATATGACCATCAAGGTAATGTGTTGGTGAGCTGGCGGTCTAGGGGTAAGGTGTCAGACTTCTGTGCTGGCCGCCGGGGTTCAATCCTAGGTCCCGGCACAGATTTATCTGATTACCAAACCCTTCCTTCACCTTTGACAAGACATCTTGTGAATGTGGGGAATGCCAGGCCTCCACCGTGGTTCGGATCCCACGTTAAACTGTAGGTCCTCCATTTCATCTCACAATCACCCTACCATTACACATTAGTGTAAGTGCGTATAACTTGAACGGGTAGTAAGACGCGGTGCTAATAATAATAATAATAATAATTATATAGATAATGTGTGGGATTTTCTGGGGTGAACTTGTTCTAAGAACATGGTTAGATACTGATAACCAGTCGGCACGTTGAAAATGTTGTTCCAAACTATAACTTACATTGAGAAAGTATATGTATGTTAATGTTGTACCATCTCTTTATTTTTGCAAGTAACCTATATAAATTACTGCAACTCAAAGCTAAAATACGTTTGCAATTGTTTTTATGTATAAATATTTACTTAGGGCATTATTTTGAAAAAAATATGTCTTTGAATGCTAAAAGCTTTGTTCTGATTTAGGCTGTAAATTCTGAAAATATTCGTGTTTTTTTATTTACATTTAATTTTGATTTAATTCCACTGTAATCCAAGGTACAGAATATTTCAACTTGTTTGCTAAGCAGGGTCCACAGGGGTTGAAAACCCACTCTAACCCGAGTGTCCTATGATGATGAACCACCAAAGGAAAAGAAAACCATTCCAGCCTCCATAAATGAGATATTTGAATACTGTTGTGTGTACATATCAGAACGTTTTCATGTGAAGGTGATGCCTCGACCTTTCCAAGACGCGGCAGGAGGCGCCAGTGCCAGTTTCATCAGTAAACCGGCACGAGGCTGGCTCCACCCAGATCAACTAATAAATAAGGAAGGGATCACCTATGCTGTCAGGGTAAGTTCTAATCAACAAGAGCAGATATGTACAATTGTTTCCGATTGTTTTTTGAGGTAATTTTATTATATTTGCAAGAAGGTATAAGAAAGGTGGATAGAAGAAACATATAAAAGGGAACAAACACAATCTGGCTTTTACAATAAAAAGAAGAACACAATTCACACTTTACACTGCTGCCATTGGACAGGGAGGTAATGGTCATCACCGCCCAATCCCCCGACCCAGGTTTCATTATATCGGAACTCATCAGGGAGGAGCGTGAAACCTATGATTGAGGGTTTTGTATCTTTGTTGGTGCAAAGTAACGATCCAGATAAACCACTATATAAGCTTAGTCCTTATTACTTATCTAACGACCGCCTACTTGATGTAGTGGTCGGTCAGAGATCCCAGGTTTGACCCCATACTTCTCTTTGGAACAGTGGATCTGGAACGAGGTCAGACTCACCCATGTGAGGACAGTTGGATAGCAGCCGTAGGGTTCATTGTGCTGACCACAAATGTTGGCACTATATTTGTCTACATGCAGCAGTTGCTCGGTCGGTATAGCTCGCTTGCGGACTGACGTCTGAATTATTTGGTTGTTATCTAATACTGCATCAACTCGTTCATCCCATTTAACCCCCATTTTTGACCATAATACCTGCAGCCCTTCACAAACATTAACTGCTCATTTATAAGATCAGTCTTAAACTTATGAATGGGATGCATCCAAAATAGTTGTATACCAACTGTTTGAAACCTGGAACAAAATTTCCTATACGAGCAATACTAAAGATGAGGGATGTGTTCTCAAACTAATAATGATAATAATAAATAATATATTTTTGTTTAACTTGATCGTAGTTGTCTTGTATGTCTGTCTTGCTAGTGTACTTTGTTGTATTAAGTAAATACCCTCCAGTAGATGTTTCTTTTCTGACCCTCTATTTGTTGACCTAACCTCTACACGGATTGAAAAGCTGAACACGAAAACACAAGGCCGCAGCACAATACAGGGTGGGGGAAGGGGGGATAAGTGGTATCTACAAGTCTTTAAAGTCGAGAAGACTAATTTTTATATATGTTTAAATTAAATTTATCAAATAATTATATTGAACAAGAATAATGTAATTACCACAAACAATCATTAATTTATTTACTTACATTTCATAGAAAAATATTATCAACAGATATATTACTACTTAGTTCTCCAAGTTTTGTTACCAACTGGCGTTTTCTCCTTTCATCCATATAACAATGTATCAACACAAGAAACAAAACCAAACCTTAACCAAAAGATGAATATTTTGGATGATTCAGTAGTGATCCGTATAAGATGCTACTCTCACAATAGACTAGACCACCAATGACGGGGAGATCGAGGCTCAAATTCAGTCAAGTGTACTTAGGGTGGTTTTTACAAAATTGTGTTCCAAACTCTCCAAGCCAATGGCATGTGTTCCACACACAGTCTCCAAGCAAATGTGAGTACATTTCCTATAAATATAACCTTCCTTATCCCTAAAACTATTAGCGTTATTAGTACATAAGCGTGTATCAAGAACAGGAGAGAGACGCGGTATTAAAAAAAGACCTTGGGATCCATGTAATGTAACTAATCTTAATGAAACACTGATGAACTAATTCAGGGTTCCTACGGTCCGGAAAGTCAGGGAAAGTCGGTGAAGCTTTAAAAAGGTCAGGGAAATGACAATTCATGTCACACTTAGAAAAAAACCACGAAAATATTTTTCGTATTTACTGCGTTATAAGCGACTGCCCCTATGAAGAAAGCTGAGGGGCACTTACCCTGCTCAAACTTGCTGTAACACAAGTTTTGGTAGCATTTTATTTCAGAAGGTGAACGCAGAAATCTCCTGGCCTGCAGATGACAATTCTTTTAACTTTAGGGATCCATTGTTTTGGTTCTTGTTCAAGGTTTGGTATCGTTATCGTTGGATACAGTGAATTAGGACTGATTCGGCTAAACCAGCAATGTCTAACAAAAAACAGTTTCTAACCAGCTCTGGCTAAGCCCAGAGCATTTTCCTGAATTTTCATACTGGATCAGTGGCGTTGAAAGTAATAAGTTGCAGGCATTTTGTAAAGTGTGCAAAAAATTATAAACCTAAGTAATATGGGAAAGCAAGCATTAGCTTCCCATGCAAAAGGACCAACTCATATCACAACTCTTGAAACTTTGACAAATCAACGCTCTTTGTTGACTTTTTTCTCAAAAAAGTCAAGTGATTCAGGTTCATCGAGCTCCCCTGTTTCAACAGATTTTCTGGCACACAAAGATATTCTACCTAGTGGTGATTCGGCTGGTTGCTCGAAGAGTTTTTCTGTTTCATTGGAAATCTTAAAGCCGCAGAAGGAAGCTGTTGCCAAAAGTGAAATTAGTGTAGTGCCTCGAAGAAACCATAACACTTTTGTTATAAAAGATGATAATAACTAAGGCGGAAGTAATTTGGGCTATGCAAGCTGCTTACAAAAAAAGTATTTCAATTCGTGCAATAATTTAAGTACAATTTTTCAGTTGATGTTTCCCGAGTGTTCCATTGCCAATGCCTTTATCCTTGGTGAAGACAAGGCCACATTCTTCATTGTGCATGGCTTGGTTCCATTCTTTCATAACACTTTACTGGACCGCCTAAAATCATGTAACAACTTTGTAATTCGTTTTGTTGAAGCGCTGAATAAAGTTATTCAAAGAGGACAAATGGACATTGTAATCAGATTCTGGGACTAGGAAAATCATAAAGTCATCAGTCGTTACTTAAACAGAGTGTTTTTCGATAGGAGCACCGCTAAAGAATTACTGAAGCATTTTCTGGGTGGTATTTCTCCTCTTCCACTCTCTAAGTTGATACAAATGTCAATGGATGGCCCAAATGTCAATTTTAAAGTTTATAATACTTCTTCAGGAACACATCAAATCTGTCACAGACAATGAAGTATGTAGTTTGCTAAATCTGGGGACATGTGGGCTTCATGTTGTTTATGGTTCCTTGAGAACAGGAGTGGAGTCTGTTGATTGGGATATAAGTAGCTTATTGTGTCACATTTACTACCTGTTGACTGACTCTCCAGCTCGTCGAGCATTGTTTACCCAGTTGACAGGATATAAGTAGCTTATTGCGTCACATGTACTACCTGTTCACTGACTCTCCAGCTCGTCAACCATTGTTTACCCAGTTGACAGGATGTGCATCTTTTCCATTGAAGTTCTGTGGGGTGCGGTGGTTAGAGAATGCAAAGTGCTTTCAAAGGGCATTACAAATTTGGGACCATGTTGTTAAGTTTCTCAAAGAAGCAAAACTTCCTGAAACAAAACCTGTAGAGACACTGAAAAGAGCAGCCTGTGATCCGTTCCTAAAGTGTAAACTAACTTTCTGCAAGACAATTGTTGATGAATGTCAGTCTTTCTTGCAACGGTTCCAGGCATCAAAACCAATGACTCCATATCTTTTTGAAGCTGTAGAGAAACTTCTAAGATACCGTATGAATCGTGGCGTGAAACCTGATCTGATGAAGTACACGGGTCCAAAGTTACTGTCTATCGACACAAAAAAGTCAGAAAATTTGATCCTTAGCAAAACTATTAATGTAGGATTTGCAACAAAACATTTGTTAGGAGAAACTGCAATCACAATAACAGAAAGACAAAAACTAGAATTCATACACGAGTGCCGCAGTATGTTAACCATCATGATTGCAAAACTACAAGAAAGAAGTCCCTTAAAACAGAAAGCTTCATTGGATCCTTGTGTTATTCAACATTCACCTCAACTGGGCGTCAATCAGTTAATAGAAAAATATAGGCGTTGAAGGCTTGGTCTATCGACCGCAAAGCCTTGATTTAAACATTTAAGATTTGATCGAAATCTTAAAATACCTTAATAGGCCGTATTAAGAAATGCTAGGGCATGGGTTTATTTTATTTTGGGAGATTCTCTGACTGTAGTTAAAAATTAACTTTAGATAAGAAATGTAATTTTTAAAGATACTAAAACTAAACTTTGTGTCATATGTGCATTTTTCACTACCCCAATACAATATTATAAATTATTTGATTTAATCAGTGCTATTTTAATTATTCTTTTTAAATCGTGCCTGAGAATCTTGTGTCAAATTCATGTAAATACATTTCAATTTTCAGTATATTGGATGCTTGGAAGTAAACACGTCAATGAAAAGTTTGGACTTTGACACTCGGTCCCAAGTTGCAAAGTAAGTATGTTTGTTCTATTTGGTATGTTCTTGTCCCTGGCTTGTGTTAGTGCGGTGTAGCACTGCTGCGCTAACAAGGCTGGTGTGCTCATTAACACACATTATCTAGCCCACTGTTCTTATCTAAATAACACATTTGTAATTTGAATATTCCTTTGTTATGTACATTTGGATAAAGCTTCATTTAGTGATGTTTAATTTTATATTATTTAAATTGAAAAATGAGACCTGGACACGGGAATCGAACCCGCGACATTTGACTTAGTACGCCATTGCTCTTACCACTGAGCTATCCAGGAATCGTCCCATGCCCAGGGTTATTCTTCACTCGTATTTTAAGACAGGGTCTGTGACAGACTTGCAGAAATCGTCAACTATATATATATATATCATATCAAATAAAATAGTTTGGTATTTATTCCATGATGTTTAACTTGTTTAGTCATGCTCATGTAAAACAAGGGTATGCAGGTTGTAACTCACCCTACAACTTCCACGTAATAGCACAACGTAGACTGTGACTGTGGGTGGTACATCACAGGCAGTTGAAGGGGTACCCTATGATCTTGAGAAGGACTACGTTGAGGAATGGGCGACATCAGGAGGACTAAAACCTGACATTTGAGATATGCATTGCCCCACAAACACAGACAAGGAGGTGAAACATGGTCTCAGGCAGGGGTCCCCAAATCCGGCCCACGGAATGTGTTCAATGACAAATACAGAAATGATGGTTCTCCTGAATGCAATATATAAAATCGTCGCTAGCCGTGTTCCATAAAGTGTCTTTTGAGCGGAGGGTCTGGTCCGAGGTATGTTTCTGATTTGAGAAGGGGGGGAGGGGTAATTGTGTTGGCTACACAGCTTACATTTTAGTCATGTTTTACTATGTTAGTAAGATATGCATATGTTGAAATGATAAATTATATATAAATATATGTGTGTATGTATCGTGTTCAATCCAGCCCACCTCGAACTTTGAATATTCTAGTGTGGCCCTCTGCTTAGTAAGTTTGGGGACCACTGATCTAAGGCGTCAAACTCCTGTCAGACTATACTTATACTGCCAATGACAGGGAGATTGAGTTTCAAAATGTTCTTCCTCTCTATGCAAATGTGGGTACACTTTCTCTTCCACTCTATGCAAATGTTGGTACACTTTCTCTTCCACTCTATGCAAATGTGGGTACACTTTCTCTTCCACTCTATGCAAATGTGGGTACACTTTCTCTTCCACACGCTGCAAATGCAGCTACACTTTATCTAAATTTAATCTTCCTCATCCTTAACTTTTATGTGTAATTAGTACATGTGTGTATAACCCGAACGGGTAGTAAGACGTGCTATGAAAATAGTTTTGTGTTATCCACAGGTGAAAAGTTAAGAGTGTAGCTTATATTTATGTAAACATATTACCTTATTGTATATTTGTCTTAGTTTTATGTATTTTCTTATGAGTTTGTAAGTAAAGTAAACCTAAACTCAGGTAAATACCGCAAGGTGTTTCAGACCTGAATAGCGTTATCATAAATTCTTACTCAAAACTCCCCTTCACTCCTCGCCTTCTCAACCTTTACACCGTGACAACCTTATGATGGGATTACAATCAACTTAACATTCACTCAACTCTCACGCAACGTAACATAACGGTTCTCCTCGTGTTTTTAAATGGAGGCCATCAGTTAAATTAACATTCATTTAAGTGAAGGGTAACATGTGTCCTTACTAGCCAATCACATTGCGATTGACATAAACATGGCTCTTTAGTACTTAATTTGTTTATGATATTAAAACTAGTTTTTAGGTAAACCCCTCCCCCCCTTCCCAAATTTTGTGAACCCCAAGACGTTGTAACCTCTTGTTACGCTTTATTTTGTATATCCAGTAAAGCTTCTATTTTAAGTACTTGTAGCCTAATCAGCCATAAATGATTGGCTTTCATTTTAGTGAACAATTTGTTTTCAAACAGTTCATATTTTTTGTGTTTTCCTTGAGTTGTTACATTAAGTTACATGAATACTGATCACACACTAGTTTCTTTAAAAGGTGAACCTGGCGGTCTAGGGGTAAGGTGTCAGACTTCTGTACTGGCGGCCGGGGTTCAATCCTTGGTGTCGGCACAGATTTATCTGATTACCAAACCCTTCCTTCACCTCTGACAAGACATCTTGTGAATGTAGGGAATGCCAGGCCTCCACCGTGGTTCGGATTCCACGTTAAACTGTAGGTCCTCCGTTTCATCTCACAATCACCCTACCATTACACATTAGCGTGTGTATAACACAAACGGTAGTAAGACGTGGTGCTAATAATAATAATAATAATTTCTTTAAGGTATAAATGTAAAAACTTGTAGAGGAAGAAAGATATATTTACTAAGTTTACTTAAAATATTTCACTTTGCGTCTTTTTGGGAAATAGTTTGATATAATGCAAGGCTAATAATCCCACTTTAGTTTTGTTTATAGTGTAGCTTCCAGTAGGTAATTCTTTTATAATTAATAAGTGCAGCTCAAAGCTTTGGTATTATTAAACTTAAAAAATAAGGGAAGCTACTTTAGACATACTTAGCACTGGGTCTATAACATGTATAAATATATAGTTATATATATTTTTTTTAGTGTTGTGGGATGTGTGTAATACATTGTTTTTAAAATCTGTAAACTGGTTAGAAACTCAACCAAACTGACCATGCAAGTCTTTTTCTTATGGCATAGAAGATAAACAATTTGTACAGGGGTCATCCAGAAAGTAAGGTTACAAGGGCTCCTGAGACTGGTGGAAAGTTTTTGTTTCAAATTTGGCGCACCTGACATGTAGGGGCGATCCTGAGGGTCGATTTGTTTGGTCCTGCGTGTTTGTCGGCCATTTTTTTCAGTCACAGTAAATTCTTCCGATGGAGAGGTCGTCGCGCGCTCCCGCCACCTCCTGTCCGTGTGAGATCCGCGCGGTCATCAGTTTTTTGGCTTTGCAGAACAATACCGCCGCGAATATCCATCGGAAGTTCGTGGAAGTTTATGGTAGTGATGTGATGAAGTGAGTTAGGTTGTTCAGAGAAGGCCGTACTGATACTCACAACGAGGCAAGGAGTGGGAGACCATCAGTGGTTTCTAACGAACTTGTGTGAAAAATTGAAGAACAAGTGTGAAATGACCGCCGTGTGACGCTTGACAACCTTCACGAAAACATTCCTGACATTTCTCTAAGTCTCCTTGGTGATATTGTGTCGGAAAAACTTGGTTACAAGAAGTTGTGTGTGAGATGTGTGCCCAGAATGCTCACACTGGAGCACCGTCAAAATCGTGTGACTGCCATGTGTGAATTTTTGGATCATTTTGCACAGGAGGGAGAAGCTTTTCTGGACTCTATCGTGACGGGGATGAGACGTGGGTGTGTCACTACACCCCAGAGTCCAAAATACAATCACTTCACTGGCGTCAGTCATCTTCCACAGCCACCAAAAGTTCAAGACGACCCATCCAGCTGGAAAAGTCATGGCATACGTTTTTTGGGACCGTAAAGTGGTCCTTTTGGTGAATGTTATGCCTAAAGGGACTACCATTAATGCAGAGGCTTACTGCAATACCCTAAAAAAACTCAGAAAAGTCATTCAGAACCGCAGAAGGGGAATGCTGACCGGGGGAGTCAGCCTCCTGCATGACGCCAGGCCCCACACCGCGTAAGTTTCACAGGAGCTGCTGGGATCGTTTGGATGGGATATTGTCACCCATCCACCCTATTCACCCGACTTGGCGCCTTCGGACTATCACCTTTTCACTAAACTAAAGGAGGTTTTGTGTGGGAAACAATCCCGACTACAGAAATGTCTCGATCACAACGGCAATTGCGTTGAAAAATAGATTAATATATTTTTGAAGTATCCTGTGAATTTCAATTAAATACAAGCATTTTTAAATCCTAAATAAATGTTGTAACCTTACTTTCTGGATGGCCCTCGTATATAAGAAAACCCATTTGGTCATGTCTAAATTTCAGGTACTTTTAAAAGTTATCTTTGTATTTTTCTTTACTGATACATAATTGTTTATTAAGTAATGTGTAAGTTATAACAATACCTCTTTCATTCCAGAGAATGTATAAATCGTGTTTGTGAAGCAGCTGGTTTAAAAACGGCAGATAAGAGACGAAAGGTTTGTATTTTATAACAGTTACTAGTTTGTTCTAATATGGTCTTCTGATTGGTTTTTTACTTTAACTTGTTTTTAAAAGTACAGTAGTAGGAAAATGTCCACTCCAATCACAACTTCCCGCATTGGGGTGCAATATTATCTATACCGGTATTTCTCAAATGTTCTCCGGTCATGTACTCCTTTTGGGGTCATGACCTAACCAATGTTCTCCATTTATTTCTTCATAATAAAACAAATCAAACAAATATCTAATATATTGTAAACAAGTTTATAAATGGTATTTCAAAGTTTTAGTTTGGATTCATGAATGGTTGTTTAAAGTTTACCATAACATTTTTGTGGTAAGTTAAACAAGAGATAAAGAAGGGCTTATAAAAGTCTATACCATATCAAAATATTTGCTATTTTGTTAAGCAGATTCACAATTATTAAGACCTATTTATTGATTAATATAACTCGGTAGTGTATTGCGCATCCACTGAAATCTTTCCCATACCCCTAGAGGTATACATACCACAAATTGAGAAACACTAATCTATACGAACTCTTAGGGTTAAGGCAGAGAAATTATTTATAAGTTAAGTAACATCCAATACATTTTGAGCTATTAAAAGAAACAATGAACACTTTTTATTCATAATGTGCTTTGTTTCTTGACTTAATCTGTTCTTTTAGCAGAGATTAAACTAAGTTATGTCAAGATCAAGTCCAAGTCCTGCCTCTAATGAAACATACTCCACATTCTCGACATAGTTTTATCTGACGCAAGCACTCACATGACTCTCAGCATGTGTAGGTATTAGCTTTCCTGTGTAAATATACAAGCGAGAAGTATTGAAGAGCGCTACAAGGCTACAAGAGGTAGTAGGGAGGGGGTAAGGACATGTAATGAGGTTGAGAGGATCCAAGGAGAATGATGGGATTGAAATTAGGAGGGAAGAAATGAGAGGAGCATCTAACAGCAAGTGTGCCTGTAAGAGGAAAATACTGGATTAGAGTAAGGCAGGAAGATTCGTGAAACAATAGAGGAAGATGGATTCATTTTACTAAACTGGAAACAGTTCATGAGTATGATGATGATTATGATGATGAATGCACCACTTTGAAAAATGTCCCTGAAATCACATTTCTTTAATTGGCTATGGTGTTTTTGACAAGTGGTTCTTGTGTTGAATTGCAGGTAGAGAAGCGTGTAACCCGCGCTATCGGGGATCAGCCGCTAATGGACTTTGCCGGCGCTAATGTGAACCTGAGTATCTCGAGTATGGGACTAGTGCTTACAGCGCTAGAGTCTGGCCGAGTGATTGCCAGGCATGAGATGCCACGTATCTCCTTCGCGTCGGGAGGGGACACGGTAATACGTCACACTCTTTCCTCTCCGATCTCTCGTTAGCTCAGGTACCCCTCGTGTACAGGGGTCCTAAATAGTGACATTGGGACTGAGTTATCACTTGTTGACATCATTCACCAACCACCCCCGTGGTGTAGTGGTCAGTGCACCTGGCTACGGGCCTAGGGGTTCCGGGTTTGATTCCCGACAGGTACCTTAGATAGGTTTCCTGAAAGGGAAACTACCCCAACTGTCACCAGTATTTGGTTAGTTAGCCTTAAGTTAGCTTTAAATGTTTCCACTGGTTCCACACCCTCATACTCACTATCACCCTCATACTCACTACCACCCTCATACTCACTATCACCCTCATACTCACTATCACCCTCATACTCAACTATCACCCTCATACTCACTACCACCCTCATACTCACTACCACCCTCGTACTCACTACCACCCTCGTACTCACTATCACCCTCGTACTCACTATCACCCTCGTACTCACCACCACCCTCGTACTCACCACCACCCTCGTACTCACCATCACCCTCACACTCACCATCACCCTCGTACTCACCATCACCCTCGTACTCACCATCACCCTCATACTCACTACCACCCTCGTACTCACTATCACCCTCGTACTCACCATCACCCTCGTACTCACCATCACCCTCGTACTCACCATCACCCTCGTACTCACCATCACCCTCGTACTCACTATCACCCTCGTACTCACTATCACCCTCATACTCACTATCACCCTCATACTCACTATCACCCTCATACTCACTATCACCATCATCTCATCAGGACATGGAAAGAATCCCCACACAAAGTATGTACTATTAGTACATTCGGGCCTCCTCTGGGCAACAGTACATTAGTACTGGCTAATATTTCCATGAAAAGTCCTACAAATAATGTAACTCAGACACACAATATTAATATTATATCATCGGACACATCTGCCAGTGATATCCGGACTGTAGTGATGGTTGATCATACTTCCTCCTTTGAGTGAGTGCACTTGTTTCTTCAGGTTCTATCATTGCTACAGGTTATGTGATGTTTAGTTCTCTCTCTAGGACTTGGATATGTTATTTGTTTTCTTGATAACATCTGCTGCTTGCTAATTGGCGGGAGTGTATGTGCGTTGTTTTGGGTTTAATTAAACTATTTATACTATTGACCAATTCTATTTTGTAACCCATATTACTTACCCGTTAAAAGTATTAATATTGTGCTTTATGTCTTACTGACTCTAGCTTTTCATATATTTACACTAAAGAAGCAGAGATGGGGAAGGTATAATTTGGAAAATTTTACCCTTATTTGCATGAAAAGATAATATTGAAGCACTAAAAAAAAACTCTTACACTTATTTATCTGCTCCTTTACTTCTATATGTTGGTCTCCCTTGCGGTCATTTTCCCACCTACTTCATCTCCATCATTCTCTTTGGGGCATACTTTCCTTCTCCATCCTCATTACATGTCCATACCATCTCAGTCTTGCTTCCTCTACTATCTCATGTACTCCCTTTATTCCACTCTTTCCCGAATAACTTCATTTCTAATAGTATTATTATTATTAGCACCGCGTCGGGCTATACGCACTTACGCTAATGTGTAATGGTAGGGTGATTGTGAGATTAAATGGAGGACCTACAGTTTTAACGTGGAATCCGAACCACGGTGGAGGCCCGGCATTCCCCACATTCACAAGATGTCTTGTCAGAGGTGAAGGAAGGGTTTGGTAATCAGATAAATCTGTGCCGGTACCGAGGATTGAACCCTGGCCGCCAGACCAGAAGTTTGACACCTTGCCCCTGGACCAACAGGTCACCCCATTTCTAATCTTGTTTCTCCTCATGACAGCTATTGTGCTCCTCACAACTTTATTCCCATGGCCTCCACTTTCCTCGTCTCTCTTATAGTCAATGTCCATGTTTCTGCTACATATATTCTAATTATAACACTATATTTGTATGGAACACAACTTATATGTGTGTGTACTTACAGGATACTCTGGACTTTGTGGCATATGTGGCCAAGGACATGAGAGATTGGCGAGCCTGCTTTGTTCTGGAGTGCGGAGGAGGACTGGCACAAGATGTCATAACAAGCATAGGACAGGCCTTTGAACTTCGCTTCCAGCAGTTCTTCTCGCCCAACTCCACGTGAGCACAACTTGACACCTGCTATTATACTCTCATTGGACGGGCGGGTCAAGGTTCAAACCTCACCTAGGGGCTGGTTTTACACATTTTATTCATCACTTGTGGTTTATTGAGATGGCATTTAATTATAAACTACCATTCTCATTTTTTGTTCCGAAAAGCCTAAGACAGCCTCTACTTCTGGAACAATATGAAATATTAGCTCTCTTGACCCTTTGAACACATACATCAGACTGGTAAATGAATCTCCAATGGCGAGTTATCTCATTGTTATTGCAAATCTCACTTCTACTATACACATTGTCTGTAGTTTGTGTCTTTTTTATAACTCACCATAGTTTCTAAATATTGACAGGAAATTTGTATGAAATTTTTAAACTTGCTCAACAGATCAATTTCTAATTCTTCCCTGAATTATTTAGTTAAATCATGTTGTAGGAATGGCCACACCCAACAACACAGTTTTACTCTGGGCTTCTTTAGTATGCTACCTAAAATGAGCCAAGCTGCTAAACAAAGCAAAACTTTCACCTCGGTTACTCTGGTTGGGACAGACACGCAAATAAGCACACGTTGTTTGTGTACACTGTCCTGCGCTGTTTGTGTGCACTGCCCTGCGCTGTTTCTGTGTTGGTGGAGACAGCCTTGAATGATTGTAGGGGAACTTTAATGTACTGCACGTATGTGCACATACACACATGTGCTGGAACAGTGACTTTAGGCAACACACACACAAATAAGATAAATCTGCAAACAATAGACTGCATATTTTGTGAGGAAAACTAAATAAATTGATATGTAACTTTCTGATAACTTGGTTACGTCCTTAGCGAGTCAATTAGAATCCAACCATCCAAAATACAGTCAACTCTCAACTCAACACAAACTCAGGTTAATCGGTTCTGGAAAGTGCACAGATAATAGTTGAAAAACACGATTAATTGAATACACAGGTTTTTTTTTTAATGTTGACTCTTGGACTGTATGTATAACATGAATTATCATTTATATAAAATAGTTTTACACATTTAGGACTATACTTAAATAGACAGTGCAGCTTATATGATATTATTTCCTTTTACATCTGTTTTTTGAAGTAAGCGTGTATTATTTTCTGCTTTAATGTATTGTAGACATTCTATCTTTTTGAAGAATCCTTCATGGATATTGGATAATGATCCACAAACTGGATAACCCAGGTGGGGATAGTTGGGCATTTACTGTAATATTATTATTATTATAATTATTATTATTAGTACCGCGTCTTACTACCTGTTCGGGTTATATGCACTTATGCTCATGTGTAATGGTAGGGTGATTGTGAGATGAAATGGAGGACCTACAGTTTAACGTGGAATCCGAACCACGGTGGAGGCCTGGCATTCCCCACATTCACAAGATATCTTGTCAGAGGTGAAGGAAGGGTTTGTTAATCAGATAAATCTGTATTGATGAAACAAATAGCCGAAACTATTGTTAATGCTTTTAAGTGGGGATAGTCCCTCATAGATATAATATTCTGAAAATCCCCGGTTCGATTCCTGTGTCCAGGTGTCATTTTTCAATTTTCAGAATATGAGATAAATCTGTGCCGGGACCGAGGATTGAACCCCGGCTGCCAGCATAGAAGTCTGACACTTTATCCCTAGACCGCCAGGTCACCGACGTACTGTAATGTTAACTGTAACGTACTGTAACATTACTCAACCAATATATCAAGTTTGTTCTAACATATATACAGCTCTTATTAATGTGTTTGATTTTATTGTGTTCAGATCGAGCCACGGGAGGGAACAAATAAGGCTGAATGGTGCTGACCGAGACTACTACAATGATCTTCCAGGCAAGATTCCGCCCGAGATGGGCCCCCCACCTGTCCCGCCACTGCCCAGCTTGAACCCCACAAGAAATACTGAAGACAACCTACCTCGTGACAATCCTGCAGCTTGTGTACCCCACAGAGGAACCTCTGACCGCTCTGCAAGAGGTATAGGCTTTGCGTTGCTAGATTGTTGATTGTACATCAACACAACCGTCTCTATAAACCTAGTCATGTTGCTCGCTGCTATGTAGTGTGGGTTTGATCGTTATTTTAACCTCTCACTTTGATCAACTAACCCATTAGTAGATAACCTCGCTCGACATCTTTGCGCATTCGGCAGTTTCTAGCGTTCTATTATTTGACTGGTAACGAGGAAACGTGGCTTACTCTTCTCTCTACTTCTCGGGATGTTGTTTGTGTGATGTGAAATTGGGGCGGGGGAGAAAGTAGGGATGGACAGGAGTTACTTTCTTATTTCGGGACGGCTCAGGAAATGAGTCAAAATATCGGGATTCAGGACGGAAATGGAAAATTTAAAATTACTCTTTAGAATAATTTTAGATTAAAAATATATTGATTTCTAAACTAATATGGTAAGGCTTCTAAAAGTTATAATATTATTAAAACCAGCTTCAGTGGCTTCATTGTCTAAGGCGTCACTCTTGTAATAGACTAGACTGCCGATGGTGGGGAGGTCGTAGTTGGTTCCTGGCCGGGTGTATTAAGGGTGGTTCTCCCACTCCATCGTCACAAATGTGGGTACATGTCCTCTAAATTCAATCACCCTCATTCCTAACACACTATAATCATAGTACACAGGCGTATAACCAGAAGGGGTAAAAACATTGCTAAAGGTAATAAAAATATAATAAAATAAAATAAATAGATGTGTGTGAATAGCATTTTTTATCAAATCAAATAACAAAATTTTGAATTAATATTAAATGATACAATTCATATATTTTAGTACTTTTTTATGGAAATTATTTTTATGCATTAATTTACTTTGAAAATGTTATTTTATATTTAATTATTTGCAGAGTGCAAAAAATACTACAAAACACAATGTTTGGTACCTGTTCAATGTTCCCCAAGTTTCAAACTGCTAAATATTACCTAGGTTTTAAACCTCTTAAAAGTTACTTAGGTTTATTAAATTCCCTTAAATGTTCTCTCTCTGTTTGATACATCCCTTAAATGTTCTCTCTCAGTTTAACACGTCCCTTAAAGGTTCTTGTTTAACACCCCAGATACTCTACTCCCTGTCTGGCTCGCCAACAACAGGTTAACCTCCATAAATGATTGACCTTGGCACGCTACTTCCTTACCCCCCTCTCCCTTTCTTCTAATTTCCACACTCCAAAAGATAGAAGAATATATCGGCCCTTCTCTAAATCTTTCAAGCTCTCTCCCTTGCTGAACCCAACAAATCACTGTCTGGGATCCCGGCAGAGAGAGATTTCTTTGTGTGGGTGATGTAACACTAACATATTTCCTCATTTAAGAAGTTTCGTTGAGAATTTCACACCCCCTCTTGAATAAAACCAAGGTCAGGGGATGGGCAGTGCCAAGAGGCAGCCATTATCTCTTTCTCCAGTGGCCAGCAATGTTAAGTGTGAACTGTGTTCTCTTTTCATTGTAAAAGCCTTGATTATTTCCTTACCTTTTGTGTGTTTATATCCATCTCTCCTGTACCTTCTTCCGAATATATAAACTGTATTGGTACACGATTGCATCAAATAAACAGGGTGCAAAAGTGTACTATGTACACACTGTTCAACCTGAAAGGTGTCAATCTTTACTTAACGAGTTACACAATAATCCTCTCTTGTAAGCTGTGCCACGGTGGAAACCTGAGAGGTAACCTTGATACCTTTTAGGGTAAATGAAGTGTAAATCTTTAAAAAAATATCAACTCATTTATTAAAAATAGTGGTGAGATAATTGTCTATCTCGCTGTGATTGTGTCAAGGTCAATTACAATAAATAACTACGGCGGGAAGAAAAGGAAATAGATATTTATAGATAATTATTTGTGAATATTTTTTTAAAACTATATAAAATTAAATTATATGTAATTTCTCGGTTACTTCTTACAGTAGAGTCTTGGAAACTTGATCTAATGTGGACTGAGATGGTGTCAAGTTATTAAAATGTTGGATTTTATGAATGAACTTGCATAAGATGCATGTTTACTAATCAAGGATGAATCACAGTACAGTATTGAATATAATAGGTACTTTTGTACTGTACTTTAGTGTTGTATGGTACAGTAATATACATACAGTACAATAAATTATGTGTTAATATAATGGTGTACATACATACATGTAATATACAAAAATGCAGTACAGTACTTTACGTTTAATATTGTATTGATTTGAATAACACGTAACTGAAATGAAAAACTAACAAACACAGCACTTGTAAAAACACCACGGCACGACTGTTCCACTCGAGCTACAAACAGACTGAGAGGTTGGATTGTGATGACTGATGCCAACAACTGTGTGTACGTTCGCATGTCGAGTTTCTGACACCCTACTCTATCCCAAATTTATTTAAAAATTAAGTGGTATTATAGCTCATAATAGCAATTAAAAACAAATCCAGGATATGTTTTGTTTGATTGTGTTGACTCTGCTCAGCCTCATACCTCTGATATAGGTCATGCTAACAAGTTTGGTTTATGTTGAATAATACAACTTGACATTTCAATCGAGAGCTATCTAGTATATAAATAGACTGTGATGTGTTTCCAGGGTGTCCAGCAACCTAGAAAACAGCAAAAAGTCATGAAATTTGATCGAATTTCTGGAATTGTCTCATATTCACTAAAATAATACTAAACTTTCATCTATAATAGTCAAAATATCATTTTTCTTCCAGTTAATACTAATCACAAGTCTCTTAACCCAGTTGTAGCAGTTGAGAATACAAATCTAAGTTCTGGGTCGATATGTTATCTTCATGTCCGTCTCTCCCCCCCTCAACACTGCAGCTAGCTATGAGTCATGCGACAATTATATTACATTATAGAAACGAGAAACTAGAAAAGAATGTGTCTCACAATTATTTTAAACTGCACTGGTGTAAGATGATCTTTTAAATGCTCAATATCTCACTGAAATCTAACTTAAGATATTACTAACCAATAACTCATTGCTTTTGGCTGAAAACCTTTAACTACTTTATAAAGTGACAACTTCAGTATATGTCTTTGTCTAAAATGTTACTACGTTTAATTGGATGCTAATAAAATAATGTCTGGAAAACCTGGAAACGTAATGCAATTTTAAAATATATTTTGTTTGGTTTTTCAGACGCTGTGTCGAGCAACTTGATTGACTTGAACTGTGAGGTGGCTCCACCAGTGCCCGCCCCTCGCAGGGAGCACGACTATGTCAATGATATTGTCATCAACAACAAGGACGTGTTTGACATGCGTGAGTTTCTTACCAACATAGGATTATATTAACTAAATGTGTGTGATGTGAATATTGTATATTAAGATTCGGATGGACATCTTGAGGTTTTTCAAATCTCTTCCAAGTAGTTCCATGTATTATCACTTCATCAGAGGTGCGCTGCTGTAGTAGTTATGGGAGTTGACACATCGGCCCCTCCCCTGACCCCCCC
>CABFVX010006468.1:0-12938 GCA_902151425.1 Timema shepardi
GTGTTTGGATAATATTGGAGGGATGATGCGATGTCTTTTAGAGAGAAAAAACCTGATGAGATCAGACACCAAGTCTGTAGGGCCCTTTAATAATAGTGTGACATGCTTCGGTGGCCGCATGGTTCAAGACATCGCTGACGTGTTAAACTAGACTGCCGATGACCGGCCTATTGGGTTTCAAATCCCGGGTTAAGTAACTGAGGATGATTTTTACAAAATGGTTTCCCACTCTACCTCATAGCGAAGGCTGATACACTTAATCTATATTCGACTTTGCTCAACCCTAGCTCATTATAGTAATTAGTATGTATGCGTATAGCCTAAATAGTAAGACGCGGTTCTAAGATAGATAATTGTTTACACAATAAAAGAACGTTTGCAGTTTGACATAATTAGTCAACGTTGAATCAGTCGAACCCAACTTAAATCTGAAAGTGATTTGAACGGTCAAATATTTCCAGTTTTAGATAAATAATACGAATTAATCGAGCCCCATAACTAGAAAATTATAGTAACCAAGGTAAAAAAAACACTGCTAAAAACACATTTACGGTTTAGTTAGACCAGCGTGTGCAATTTCAGCTGGTAAAAGTAAATAAAGAGTTGGTCAACAATTTCATGTCATAATATCATAACATAAGGAATTAAATTATTGGAAGACATTAGAAACCAACTTCAACAATAAAGCTATATTGTTGGCTAGTGCTATGAATAAATCTTATAACGCTAAATAGTTTCCCACTCTCCCTCCACACAAATGAGGGTACACTTAAATTTTAAATTCAACCTTTCTCGTACTCAATTCATTTTAGTAGTTATTACATTTTATGCGTATTACCCAAAATTGTATAAAGACGCGGTGCTAAATATATATATTAATATGTACAGCGCTCACCTTTGCCTAGTGTTGGCCATTGTAATTTGTAAATAATAATTGTGTCTGGACTCTTAAGTTACTACACGCAAAGAAATTATGATTGTATTGATTGCCTATGTGCTTTTTTAGTATACTGAAATGATGATATCTGCATAATTGGGTAGAGATGAAGAAGGAAGCATTTGAATGAGAAAAGGGTAGAAACCATTTAAGAAAAGACCCGACCGGAATTAGAACCATAATAAATGAGTCATCAGCAGGCTAGTTTGATACAAGAATGGAGCCTCAGACCATGCGGCCATCAAAGCGGGTCTTATTTAGGTATATGATGATGAACATGAAAAATACTTCTAAAGTATGTTATCATCTTTCCTTATTTTTCAAAATAACGTTTAACACTGTCCTGTTCCTAATATTGTTGGAAGTCGGGTGAATCTAGTACCAATGACACCATATTTTAAAGTAAATTATCTTATGTAATCAATCTAATGAAAGTACGTCATCCTTGAAGTTAATATTATATTTTAAATCTTAGAAGAAAACATGGATCAGTACTGGCAGCGCGGCAGTCGCGCGATACGTGCTTTATGCCGCGAACAGGCTGGCTAGTAGCAGCAACAGCCGGTCAATGGTTCACATTTTGCTGCTACAAGAGGCTGTTTCGTCAGTTTGGTGCACAATCAATCACCAAATGATTGCTTTACATTTTTGGCTAAGTTGTATTCGTATGTGAAGCGTTCTGCCCTAGCATTTCATGTAAAAGGAGATGGCAAATTCGAAATAAGCACCCTAAAACACATAGAATTAGAAAGATTTTGAATACCTATCAAAAATAATAAATACCTAGATTAACCTCAATTTTGTGAGAAGTTAAAAAAAAAGGTTGATCACCTCATTCCCAGAGCACTTTATTTCAGCCATTGCCAACATCACAACAATAATATAATGTATCTTCAAACAATGTGGTGGTGTACTGACCGCTGGTGAACTACTATCTAGTGGCGAGTAATTCATGTGAACAGTTGGTAGCTGGTAAAAGTTGAACATGTCCAAATTCACCAGCCGCAGTTTATTTATAGCTCACACTACGCTGATTGGTGGCTGCTAGCAACGGCCAGTAAATATTGTGACTTAGTCATCAAATAGTTTGTTTACTATTCAAGTAGATACCGGTATTGACAGCCTAGTTTCTAGTTATAGTTTTTAGTTATTTATCGTTTGTTTTAAAAGTAGTTTGTTCTCTATATTAACATGCATTTGTGCGAAAATAAATATTGTTGGGGGCGCTCTAGTACTGTATATTCATTGTTGTTAAAATACATTCTTAACTGGCAAAACCTCAATAAATGTGTTTAAAATTAGTTTTTGCAACAATGAAAATATTAAGTAACGTCCCCAGCGATATGAATATATATAACACGTTGGTTAATTCGAAGAAAAATGATTTTCCAACAAAAATAATTAGGAAACATTCAAGAATAAATTGTAAGCCCTTTATAAGTCACCATGAGTACAATTTTGATGTCAAAATATGTATGTTCCAAATTAACGAATTTATTGGAAATAAATATGATTATGCTGCCCCAATTAATAATTGCCTTGCAAATGAAAGCGTTTCTCTTTGTCACCCACTGATTTTTCTATTCTTGAAACTAAATCAATAATCAAATGTCAAAAATCAATTAACAAGGTTTCATAAACGCATTTTTTAAATTTATAAGAGAGTGAAAGAGAAGTGTACTACATGATCAAACTAGTGTAGTCCCAACACCAAATGTTAGGTATTAATTGAAGATCGTGTCTTCGGCTTGAGGACCCGTCTGGAATTAGTGATGGACAGAATCGGATTAATATAATCGATTCATTCGATTATTCTGAATTGATTCATTCGATTCTTTCAAAATCATTCGAATGATTTTTTAATTCGAATGAAAACAGTAGCTGACTTGACGCGAGCTGGCCGATTCATTCTCTTACCACTCCTTTGCCAGAAGTGCTGAGGAAAATCGACCTATGATTATGAATGTTTCCAGGCTATCGCTATACAGGTCTTCATTTCAATAAATACTTCCCATTGCTACACAATAATCGCCCTTATGCTTTCGAATGATTCTAAAGCTAATTTCATACAAAGTTCAAGTGGTTGTACAATTTACAATCGAATATAAACCAAAAATAATTCAAATGAAAATTACAAAATGATTCGATCGATTATTTTGCTACACTGCTACGTAGATTGTTCTTTTTCGTTTCCTTTAAAATTTACCTTCCTAATTAACTAAACGCAATTGGCACGAATGGTTTAAGAAATATTTTTAAACGTTATATTAAATAGAAGTATATACTTTTATGTATTTAATAAAACACTGCCCGGCCGTAATATTCAGAGCGTATTATAATTTCATTCATTCAAGAGGCATATAATTGATTCAGATAGTCAAATTGAAATTATTTTATCACTTACCCGATATATAAATAGGATCGTAAGCTTGTATTTTTTTATGTTTAGGAAATGTTGAGGGTCAATTATTTCGACTCTTTAAAACACAAAGGAAAACGTATGTTCTTTATTTTATTATTAATCGTATGAAAACGTATTTATATTAATGGTGAAGTACTTATGTGAATAATGCGTTCACTGTGTAGTATTTTGTTGTGGCTGTACTTTGGTCTTTTGACACTGGCACAAGGAACTAAATACAGTGATACAAAAGTGTTGATAAGCCGCAAACGCAAAGGAATGCGTGTTGAGAGATCCGACAGCAGGGTGAAGAGAATAGTAGCACAAAGCAAAACGAGCCACTAGTAACTACATTTAGCTAAAAGAAGCTAACACCAATTATTATCGACTCTTTACTACTTCTCAAAATCATTCGAATAATTCTCTCGATTCATTCGATTATTTTTCAAATAATCGAATTATTATTCGATTCTCAAAATCATTCGATTATGCCCATCACTATGTGGAACTGCCGCCTAGACTTGACTGGGCCAAGCACTAGTCCATCGAGGCACGGACGTCTTTAGAGGCCGGAATACTGAAGTTTGGCAACACTGTGTTGAGGCCGGTCAACAACATAGCGGATGTTTGTTTCTCGTGTAATTTACGCGATTTAAACCTTTTGCATGGTTCGTGCTTCTAATGCATTATGTTTTGGGTCATAATATAGCAGAACATGCAATAGATTAACAATTTGAGTATATGATTAGTGATGTGCAACAACAGCTGACATAATTACAGAATCCTCAGTTTTGTAAATGTGGTTATGCTTACTACAAATTACCTATTCGTTTGGAATGAAGTTGTTGCCTTGATTAGGGGGACATGATACAGATGCTGACCTAATTCAATGATCCTACCATTAGTCTATCAACAATCGTTTTGAGGATTGGAGTTATTGGACATTCAATATTGAAGATTTTAATAAAAGAAAAGTTCGAACATAAGTTCCTTCGGCACAAAAATCAGAAGCAACTTTACCCGTACATCAATTTCGGTGGCCACATGGTCTAAGGCGCTACTCTCGCAGTTGACTAGACTGCAGATGACGAGGAGAACTAGGTTCGAATCTCAGTCAGGTATTTTGAAGTAATTTTTCCGAACATGTTTTCCACACTCCCTTCACACAAATACGAGTACACTTCCTATAAATTTACCTCATTTATAAAATCACTAGCGTAATTAGTAGGCCTCTGCATAAGCATATAGTCCAGACGGGTAGTAAGACGCGGTGATAAAAAAATTGTGTTTGGCCTATAAATACATTTGTAAGGATCCAGAATTAGAGAATTTTCAAAAACTGTACCTGTGGTAATTTCTTTTGGGAAATATTTTCCTTTGTTTCGTCAACGCTTGGAGCGATACTTTTTATCAACTACATCATGTTAGCACTAATAAACTAAAAATTATTATTATTATTATTATTAGCACCGCGTCTTACTACCCGTTCGGGTTATACGCACTTACGCTAATGTGTAATGGTAGGGTGATTGTGAGATGAAATGGAGGACCTACAGTTTAACGTGGAATCCGAACCACGGTGGAGGCCTGGCATTCCTCACATTCACAAGATGTCTTGTCAGAGGTGAAGGAAGGGTTTGGTAATCAGATAAATCTTTGCCGGGACCGAGGATTGAACCCCGGCCGCTAGCATANCTTGTCAGAGGTGAAGGAAGGGTTTGGTAATCAGATAAATCTTTGCCGGGACCGAGGATTGAACCCCGGCCGCTAGCATAGAAGTCCGACACCCTACCTCTAGACCGCCAGGTCACCCAATATAAACTAAAAAAAAAAAAGTTAAACACTTTACAAAAGTACCTAATGTTTCAAAATTATATATTCCAAGGCTGGTAAGTGTTCAAAGCATAACATAAATAATACTCTTAATGTTATTAAAATATTTGTTAAAGATCCACACCTGGACATGGGAGTTGAACATGATACCTCTGGATTAGTGTAACAATCAACGCTCTTTCTAAACATCAAGCCAGTGACTTTTTGTAAGTTTCATTATACTATTCTAATCATGTTTGTGAACGGTATATAATTCTTACCTAGCAAATTTATTTTAAAATTATTATTTACATGTTTATTTATTGTATTTTTCGACCTTTGAAGTATTTTTGTTTAATGATATACTTAAAATAAGTTTAGGCTAACTGTCAATATCGTTCATATTGACTCCAGTTTTAAATGAAAAAAATGTTAATATTCACACAATTCTCCGTTAAGAACCAGCAAATCGCCAGGTCCCATGACGTCACTAAAAACGGAGTTGCCACATTTAACACACTGGCCTGTAAATAAAGAAGGCCATGATTGAGGTCGATTTGAAAAGGAAAAGAAATGAGGGTCCTGATTAATGGCCTATCTACTCGCAAACTGAAACTTGTTCCCTCCTCCTTATGCATGTTCTTTTTCCTCCGGGCTAGCTCATATCGTCCTCTTAGGGGCCAGTCTTATTTCACGGGTAACAATTCAGTGTATTGCGATAGTGACGCCTTGAATGAGAGTCAAGATACAGACTGAACCGGGGCTCAAACCTACCAATAAGAATTGATGAGTAGAATATATATGTTAAAAGTATTATATCGTGCACCGCTTCTCACTTCCTAGCCGAGCTCTCAGCATAAATATAACGCTAGAATTTAGAGGGAGTGTACCCGTGTTTGTGTGGAGGGAGCGTGATAAAACGAGGGGGGACCTCAAAATACCTGGTAGAGATTCAAACTTCAAACTGCCTCTCTCCGGGCAAACAAGATTATACGAGTGTGACAATTTCGTCTACACATCCATCGAAACGAGTAAGGTTTATAAAAACTATAATCTTGATTCTAGAGAATAGGTGGCCAAACAGTAGATCGCGACCTACCGATAAACCACGGCCGCTGGTTTGGTCGATCGATTAACAAAGATTGAGAGAAATAAAATGAAAGAGAGGGTTTGCAGAGTTTTCCTAAGTCTACGTTAAAAAATAGAAGGATCGAAGCTGTATGGCTGATGATCATTTACAATCCTGCCGTTTATGACGGTATTTTATTAGCTCTCTTTCGACAAACTATCAACGATTATAAGATGTCGTGTATTAACTTTAAAAAGTGTTTAATGAGAAAATACTTTTTTCAAGAAAATTGTATGTTATGTGGTTTGATGAAAAACTCAGTTTTAGTGTGTGTGAAAGTACTAGATAAGTTATATCATGTAATGTAATTTTACTATTAAAACAACACAAAATGAATAATTACAATTTTGCCAATGAAACAAACAAGATTTTAAAAAGTTTGTCCACTCCTGATCTAGAGTATTTGAAGTTGAGTGTCCTTTTTTCAAACCAACTGTGGACAAAAGAAAAGTAGTAATAGTAATGGCAAGTTGTCGGACAGGGGAAATGACCGGAGTTAGCTAATGGGTAACATGAGCGCGTCACGCGACATTACCGGCAAGACATCGTGAGGTGGTAAACACACCCGACACGGCGACGAGGTAAAGGTCGTACCTTGTCCCCGCCGCGTGAGCTTTGTAAACAGGTTCCCGCGTAAAATGTAAATTTCATAGACTTAAAAAAGAGAAAGTGACCAAAGATGACAGGAAGTGAAACTAGAGCTATTTTGCTGCATCTGCATTGCATCTCGCTACCCATAAACTTATGGGGTAGGAATGACAAATGTATAATTAAGAGTAAATGTACCTGCATTTGCGGAGGCTGGGTATGAAATTATCAAGGTAAAACTATTATCTTCAGGACACCCGGCCGGGATTTGTATCACAGCCTACCTGTCACCAGTAAACAAGACTATATGAGCTTGACGTTAAGTCCGCATGGCCACCGGAGCGGGTAGATATCCGATTTAAAATCTTTATTCTGGGGGTGCAGCTTCTGAACTAAATATTCATACCAACACACAAATCTCAAACCAGCTTGGCTCGGTAAAAGGAAAACTTTCTAACCCTGGTCCCAATTTACAAAATAATATAATTTATAGTAGCGCCAAAATTCCAACCACAAAGATCGCATGAATAAATACGCCTTCACCAAACTCTTATCGTTACAAGCTATGCTCTTTGTAGAGTGTAAGAAGGGTGTTTAGAAAGGGCATAGCTAAAGCCGTCTTAAGTATTTTAAGCTGCAAATATGTTCATTAAATGAATTAGAATATAATTCACTTGTGTGACAAAGATTTTGCGTTATAAACATATATATTCGTATTGGTTACAGTCAATCTAACGTTTCCCAGAGTGCGATCTGAATTAACAATTAACTTTTTTTTAATCCTGCCTCTGGCGGTTTGGCGTCTTCGCACCCATACCCATTCATAATTCATCAAAAGGAAAGGCAATAATTACTTTACCCACATCGGTGGGCACACGGACTTAGCGTCAGGTTCATCTAGTCAAGTGTGCTGACGAAAGAGGTCCTAGTTAGAATCTTAACCGGATGCAGAGGGTGGTTCTTCACTTTCCCCCCAAGCAGATGTGGGTACGTTTCCACAACAATCTACTTTCATCGCCACCCTGTTTAAGTAAATATGCGAATAGCCGGGGCGGGTAGCAAGGCGGGGTGCATAAAAAAACCTAATTCAATTCCTTACAAAATGTAAAAGTGACTATCCTTTCAAGCCGACACAAATAGCAATGACTTGTGCATAGGCATCAATGTTACAGCTCTGTACAGAGCAATGGGCTCTGCCACTACACATGTGCTAATTACACTAATGTGTCGGGAATTAGGAAGGTTGAATTAAGAGGAAGTCTACTCACATTTGCTTGAAGGGAGAGTGATAAACCCTTTAGGAAAAAACTCAATACGTCAGACCGGGATCGAACCCCAATCTCCCGGTCTTCGGTAGTCCAGTTCAGTGGGTTTCAATCATTACTTCTCACCAAGGACCACAATTTTATATATATAGTATTCAATTTGTAACTTTACTATTCATTAGAGTTGAGAACGACATTTTTGTTTAGTTTAAATGTTACGCTTGGACCAGTTACAGTTACCTCGGGCCAGACTGGCATCCTTCACGGGCCGAATATGGCCTTTTGAAAACCACTGGTCTAGTCTATCGCGATAATAGCACCCTAGTGGCTATAGTTTGGAGACCCTTAGACTCAAGAAGCCACAAGAAGTTTAAAACGAAGAGGTTTTAGGAAAGGAGCACCAAACTGTCTGGAGGGTTCACAGAGTTTGAAGTGGGAGCACGCGGTGACACTTTTAAGCGTCAAAGTGCTTTTTGAAGCACTGCACTTAAAAAATCAAGTGTGCGTGACAGAGAGGACCACACTTTGAGATTGTGTCCCTTGCAACAGTTGTTAACCGGATCGGTTAAGCTAGAAATAGCATGTAAGCGTGAGGCTCAGCTTGCAGTACTGGATCGAGTGTACAATAATTAGAGGTCACATTTATCAGAATGTGGTTTAAGTGATTTATGGTGCATTTCCTTCAAATGCAGTGTCTTAATCATGTGTAAATTAATTAGATTTTTTTAGAAAATAAATCACTAAAAAGTAGGCATAGGTCGGGAGAATATTTAAGTAAAAATATAAGACAAATGTATGCTGACCAATATTGTACGGGGTCAGTGGTGCTCAAACCTTTTTGGTTCACGGCACCCTTAATGTATCAGGATTTTTTTAAACGGCGCAAAAATTCAGAACATAACTACTTAACATTTGCACATATTTCAAATTCACAAACCATTTATATTGAAAAGAATTAAAGAGGTATATATTTTGAACAATCAAATCATTGAATAAATAAATCGTAATGTGTGGGAGGAGTGAGTGTTATTCACTGCACATCTCAAGTCTTGGAATCAAACTGGTCACAGACATCCTCACTTCCTTTTCCGTGTTGATGTTCGAAAGATACTTGCTTTTTATCACAGCGACCGCCGAAAACCTACAAATGTCACAAATGGCGGGTTTTTTTCTGATATACAAAATTCAATTAGTTACATGCTGTCGAATTTTGTGTATATTGTCACAAAACAACTCAATAAGATCTTTCTTCTTCTACAGAAGTAAATTCAGATTCAGCTTTGGTCCTTAATGGGTCTTGAATCCATGTGAACATATCGATATCCTTCTCTCAAGTATTTTTCAAACCAGTTGATAAGCCGTGATAGGTGATCTTCAAAAACAAATTTTATGTTGCGAGATAAATCAACTTCATTGGAGATAGCAAACTGATGTATAAAGGGCATCCGGCATCTTTATTCATTTTTCTTCTTCATATATGTTATGTGTTTTTTTCTAAAAGCTGAAATCTTCCCAACCAATTTCAAAATGTGGATGATGCCTCCCTGGAAGGAGATATTCAACATATTTAACTTTTCAATTATATAACATAAGAATGCTAGTTTTCCCAAAAATTCTGTTTCCACGAAGGGTTTGGTATACTTGTGTTTTTCCTCTTCAAGAAAAGTGTACATTTCCTGCCGTAATTCAAACGTACGGGACAATACATTGCAACAGAGAGCCATCGCGAGGGGCAGTACTACAATAAAGACGTGTATTCGGCTCCCAAGTCCTCGCGCAATTTTTTGAAACCCCCTTGCTTTCAATGGTCGAGTTTTTGTAGATTTTACAACACTCACCACACATTCTAAGACCAAATTCAGGGAAAGGGTCAGATGCTTTGATGCGAGTGCTTTTCTGTGAATGATGCAATGGTTCCACAGAGAATACGGAACTTTGCTTCGAATAAGCAACTGCAGAGACCCACGCGAGAGCGAAGACCCTGCTCAGGCACCTTCCAAAAATCGACGAGAAGGGGACCCAGAGGATCACCATATACCTCACCTGGATAGGATTCAACTTGAGGTGGCCACAATACGCCATCTCAAGACTGTGCAAATATACTCCCGGGGTTCGCCGCCAACTTGCTGATCTTCCCGAGATGATGCAGATGCACCTGGAAACCGCCGCCCACGCCTCCAGTCGACCTCTTCTCAGACGCTACCCCCTGGGCGATGGCAGGGTATGCCCCACACAGGAACGCCTGCACCATCCAACAATTCGAGCAAGCAACAGAGATTAACAAGGCCGAAGTAATAGGGGCTGTTGCTGTGTGACCACTAAACCGCCGAAGCAGAAATGCTGAGACTGGGAACGGACAACGCAGCACTGAGAGGACGCGGACTGGTGTTTAAAGACACTAGACTCTGCAACCTACACCTGTACGTGACGAACACGCTGAGGGATAGCTGGGCAGACACATATTGGATCCCCATGGACTTGAATCCGCCCGACTACCCATCCAGAGAAGAGACAGTAAGAAGAAACTAGAGACGCGACACACAGCAGAAGTCCCCACCGAGTTGATGGAATTATTGTGCATATGATATAGCCTGCAAATTTGATATGTAATATTGCTCTGTAAATAAAGGTTTGGGCCGCCATCGTCTCTCTGCTCGTGGCTGTCCTGTCGTATTTACAGAATTTCTACTCCTTCACACACCTACCACTAGTTTGTGGTGCGTCCTCTTTATTTTCACTCCTACAATGCTTGTAAATGTTAAATAAAAATTTGTCCATTTTTAAGAAGATAAGAACAAAAACTTTTGAAAGTTTGCTTGATCAAAACACCATTCACTTGGTTCAATCTTCAATAAATCAAAAGCCGCGGAGATAGCAATTTATATACAAACATCAAGTACCTAGAAAGTTCGATAATTAACTAGAACAATCCTTTCCCACTATTCAAATTGATTTATTGAGTGACCCAAGTCTGTTCGCGCAGCGGGTTGAGAGACAACTGCCCTCTCGACTGCTTTATACTAAAACAATCCAGAGTTATTAAACGACTTTTAAAATTCTGAAATCGAACGCCATCTAGTGTTATTCTTGAGAAGTGAAATGTTGGTTTGTACAGAGTCAGTTAGATCCTTCCTAACATCGCATCAACATATCGCTGGTCCGATTCTAAAGCCCCGTGGCTGTCATTTCATTGAACATATTAGAATATTTTACGGCGCACAGTTTGGGAACCACTGGGCAAAGTAATTGTATCTATCTCAAGAAGGTTCCAATTGACAAATGTAAATAATGACAGGTGCAGAGCATGTATCTCGACATGTGGATGTGAGTATATATTTAGTATAATATTTTTGAACTGTCGTGATGTGAAAGGTTCTGTTAACAGTTTTTTTCAATACTTAGCAGAGTTGTGAAGTAAATGAGCAAGCATACAAATTTTCCTCTATATGTTATAACCATAACACTAAATAAATAAAGTATAATTTTAAGAAAATTTCAATGTTCTCCCCAAAGTAAAGTTATCATTGATTAAAAAACTCAGGATTCCTAAGATCAGCAGGTTAGCATACGCGCTACTGTTCTCAATAAAGATAGACTAAAGTTTAATTTTTTCACAAATTTCTTCACAATAAACTTTTAATATTGTAATGGTTTCAAGCAAGACATCACATCGCCTGACCTTCCAGGTCAAAAGCTACTAACGCTGAGCTAACCAAGATAATGGTAGTATTGCATATTCCGTAGTGCTCCCTTTCTTAATAGTACTCGGGCACTCCTCATATTCAAAGCTAGAAACAATAATAGTGGAAATAACAGGAGGCTTTTTATTAAAGCACATAAGAACATTACATTTTGTTAAGTAATAAATCTGCTTCTGTCGTTACTATATCCGATCAAAGCTTAATCGTGTTTTTTCAAAGCTACCCGGTCAACTCGGTGCGCTCAACAAAGCGTACTGATGCATTTAATACAACATAAAAGAGATGAGATTTGGTAGGGTCACTGGAGGAATTCAAATTGTAGGCCCAGCATCCTACCCTCCCTATCCATCCGCCCAAAGCCAATTAACCTCGGCGCCCGATAAATCAACTGGCCCTACAAAGAACACTCCTATCAGGCCGATAACCTATAACGAGACCTTGTGGCATCCGTACATCTTCGGGTTTTTGTGGGTGCTGGAGCTAAGAAGTTTGACGTAAGGCCCACAAATATGTGCGTCCCTCCTTCACTTTCGAAATCAATGTGCCTGTAATAGTCAAATGTTTATTTTTTTAGTTCAACACAGACTTTTTTAACGGCTTAATCCGAGAGTTGGAATGAGATGGGATGGTGGATAAACATAACATAAAAACCTATTTATCCAGTTTATTAAAATTTTGTAGCCCGCCACTAAATAAAGGTTGGAAACCACCGGTATGAGATGGTTAGTAGCTAAAGAAAGGTTGGGAGCCACTGATATAATCTAAACAACATTTTTAAGTTACCCACACCAAAAACCACCGATGTAAACACAATTAGGTGACCTGGCGGTCTAGGAGTAAGGTGTCAGACTTCTGTGCTGGCGGCCGGGGTTCAATCCTCGGTCCCGGCAAAGATTTATCTGATTACCAAACCCTTCCTTCACCTCTGACAAGACATCTTGTGAATGTGAGGAATGCCAGGTATCCACCATAGTTCGGATTCCACGTTAAACTGTAGGTCCTTCACTTCATCTCACAATCACCCTACCATTACACATTAGCGTATGTGCGTATAAACCGAACGGGTAGTAAGACGCGGTGCTAATAATAATAATAATAATAATAA
>CABFVX010006468.1:13083-31953 GCA_902151425.1 Timema shepardi
GAATTTGTTGGACCCTTCTTAAATAGGGGCCCACAAGTCCACAAATATATATAAAACCTAATCTTTATTTTTTTACTCTTGCTAAAGTTTTAATTGTGTATATCATCAACCAAATATTAGTTAATGAATATTTTAATATTCACCTTCAAGATAAACCTTGTAGAACTTCATATTGTAAAATTAGCTATGTCAACATTTCAAACGCTCTACTTCTTTTCTAATACATTCATACAGTATTGAAAAACAAAGGACGTTTCTTAGAATGAGTCGAGTAAGTGGGGTCAGAGAAAATGAGGCAAACCTTTTTTTCTATCACCTGTAAGATCCTACTTAGTGATCACCCCAAGGGAAAAAAACAGCTTAATTAACAGAACTGTCAGAAGTTGAGTTTGTAGCTTATGTAGGTAGGTTTACTACCCTTCCCCAGCCATTATCTCAACATACCTACTTAATCAAAACATTATTTACTAACTATGAAAACATTTAATTAAAGGGAATGAGCGTTGTGGTGGTGGAGTTTCGGACTCCCATGAAATTTGATAGTGTCCCCCTCTACCTAGAAAAATGGGCTTTCCACGCCCTTGTCAGCGACTAAAGATTGGTTGGGAACAGACAATATAACCAACATTTTGACGTGTTCCGCAACCAAAGAAAGGTTGGGAGTCGTCGATAGTCTAATCATAATGCCAACATCGCTTCCAAGAAAAATGACTGTCTCCCACGTATATGTCGCCCCCAATAATTTATTCTTCAAGCCATGGAGAGAGTGGTGCATGCAACAAAGAAGCAGTCAAGTGGAGAGTGAGGAGCCCTCTAGTTTGAAAGTGACCGGAAACGACGCATTACTGCGTAAAGAAAAGTCGCCGCAAAGCAGCTGTATACACCAACAGTTCTCTCCCTACATCCAAAGAAGCACCGGACAGAGATGGTATGTCCAATACATACGGGAAATGTTGTCATACTTAATTCATCAGAGAAAATCAAAATAAGAATGGCAAATATCACGAGAAAATAGCTAGTGAGATAGTCACTACAAAATAATATTTGTGCATTCCCACGGTCGTTTGCATCCCTGTTGTGAAAATAGGTAATGTTACCGACAAAATAAAGGTATCCACACATTATGGCGAACACGAACGCGAAACACCCAAAAGTCATGGCGGTACAGTAGCCCAATGGCTTCTTTGGTGCTGACTGACAGCTCATAGCCGACTTCTGACCGCCAACATTCAGGTATGTACCTAAATTTTGGCTGTCAAAAGTGGCAGCTGCTAAAGACATGTTTTTTGCAGATCATATGGTTCGGCGTAGGGGTACATAATTTGGTCTGGTAGCTTTTCAAAGCTGTGAGCTGTCAGTCAGTACCAAAGAAGCCATGGGGCTACTGGCTGTTAAAGAGCATGACACATATTACTATTAAGATTTCGACCAGAACCCCGCAATTTGTCATTTGATCGCGCGAGCGATTCATGCTGGTGTGTGCTTACAGTTCGCCAACGGATCGCGTTGGCCTTGGCGTGTGGAGTCCTTAAGTGTGTTATATATTTTGAAGTCATAAGGCATATTTTTAGACTGAATATGTTAGTAAAATATTTAAATAAAAGCCCTTCCATCTTCTTTTTTAAACAAAGATCTTTTTTAAACAAAGATATTTTTTACTTTAGTTCGAAAAATAAATACATCACGGTTCAGTTTACTCATATAGGAAGAGTCTTATCACTTCTGCGCATATGTTATATTTTAACATTACTGGAAACTACGACCAGCGCTACTACCAAATTATGCAAAGTATTCGATGTTTACTTAATTCGCTCAATAGTATCCACGAGAGTTTATCACCGCGTCTTACTACCTGTTAAGGTTAAACGCGCATATATATATATATATATATATAATTTAATGGGGTAGGGATGAGGAAGGAAGCATTTTAGAGGTAATCTTCCCGCATTTACGTGGAAGGAGAGTGGGAAACCATTTAGGAAAAATCACTCCCAGCAGACCCAGTCGGGATTCGAACTCCCATCTCCCCGTCCTCAGCAGGCCAGTCTAACGCAAGCGTGACGCCTTAAACCATTCGACCACTAAATTGGGTGACATGATAAATGATCTTTTACGCAGTAATAGTTGATTTGTACTTTATAGAGGTTAAGCTGTGTTAGATTAAGTATGCAATTTGTGTAGAGAAATCCGGTGAATACTTCCCAAAATTTCATTGTGGGTTGGTTGTTTAAGAAGTGTCTGAGATATTACCATACCGAAATTTATTTTCTTCGAATTCATTAACGCTGTCTTATTCGTTAACAAAATATAAAATTGGACCAATTCTGATTTAGCTAACGCAACCCACATGTAAGTGGTACGTTTAAGCTAGCTTGTTCAAATAACGCGAGCCATTTGGCTAGACACGAATGGTGTGGTTGATCGGGAGATTGGGTTTTAAATTCCCATGCAGTGTGCGGTTTTCCAAATCTGGTTTTCAATTTTGATTTTACCAAACTTTAGTCGAGCTAACGCGGTGTATTTTCTCTGTTAACCATCTCATCCTTACCCCTTCTTCGTGCACTTTGTAAACACACAGGTTATTTCAGCGCAAGACTTACATATCAACTTAAGCTAGGTTATTGCACCTTTTGCTATACCCCATCCTAGATCACATGTATATTTTTTTTTAATTAGAACCGCGTCTCACCACCCATTCGGATTATAGGCGTATGCAATAATTACTATGACGGCTTTGGGAATTAGAAAGGTATTTAGAGGGAGTGTACTCACATGTGCGTGGAGAGACTGGAAAATCCTTTTGGAAAAAAATCCCTAAGTACACCCGACTGAGATTAAAACCTCAATCCCCCAGTCATCGGCATCTATTTTACTGCGATAGTAGCGCCTTAGACCATGCTGCCAACGAGGCGGGTAGCTCCTAAATATTAATCAATTTGATAGTAAGAAGAATTCTCATATTTCAAAAAATCTTCAGCCCCACTTTGAATCGATCAAAGGTCCCCTATTTTTGTGGCTGACCACTTTGACTGGTTATCCCAATTCAATGAATTGTTAGTAGCCATAAATTATGTTGAAACATACAATATTAAAATAATTTGCTAAGCGTTAGTGTCAAACTAATTGACTAGTAATACGGTGTTAAAAATATATATTTATTGGGAATGCTTGATGAAGGGCAGGTATTAAGAGATAAATATAGAAGGAAGAATAATTATTAAGGATAGAGAAATTGAAGGAGAGGAAAGAAAGATAGGTGACTAAATAAGGAAAGGGGCAAACAGCGGAAGGGATAAAATGACAAAACAAGGGAAAAGAAGGGTAGAAACAGGGAAAGGGGGTTAAGAGTGGGAGAGGAATAGGAGAGAAGGAAAGACGGGGGGGAGAGGGTAAAAACGGGTAGACAGGGAAAGAAGGGGAGACAGAGGAAAAAAGCGGAGACCAAAGGAAGGAGAGACAAAAGAAAAGGGAGACGTGAGAGTTAAGAGATAGGCAGGAAAGTTGTGGGCAATTCAAATTAAATGTATCCACTTGTCCTAGTCTAGAAAGGCTTTCAAAAGAGAGTTAGTGATGGGATGTCGAGTCCGGGTGTTTGTCTCCCCCACCAAGATGCTGCCTCTACCCCAGGCTCCTCTGTTCAATCAACAAGGTCGAATTGGAGATAATTGGGGCGGAGCCGGAGAGGAAGCACGCAAGTCGTGAACAAACACGGAACGGTACAGTCACTGCCAGAACAGTCCGAGAGCTTACTTGCAATCATTTATGTATGGCACGGTCTGACAGCTCTGGTCAATCGTTTTAGTAGGATGTAACTTTTATTTTTGTGCACCATGTCCTACTACCCGTCCGAGCAGTAATTATTTACTTACGTTATGGCATGAGAAGCTCGAAAGTTCACTGCCGTACTTAAGACCTACAAAAGTACGCCACATATCCCTATCTTGAGCAAGTTCCATCCAGTCCACCTCATTAAACCCCATCTCTTTCAGGACCAGTCTAATCTTACTCTCCCATCTGCGTCTAGGTCTTCCCAAAAGTCTCTTCCTAGGTATCGTGTTTGACAGTCAATACCCTGAACAAGGTTATAAATCTTCCAATCGCACTGCATGTCTTGCCCATAGTAATCTACGCGACTTTATTATCTTGTCTTGTGTTGAGTGCAGTGTATGTAACTCATCATTATGTAACCTCTTCCATTCACCAGTACCTACATCCCTTTTTGGACCAAATATCTTCCTGAGCACCTTGTTTTCAAACATCCTAAATTTGTTTTCGTCATGTAATGTAAGAGACCACGTTTCGCACCCTTAGAGAACCAGTAAAAATGATTGTTTTGTATATTCTGAGTTTTACATTCCTGGACACCAGGCGACCGAGTAGTAGCGTGCATTTCCCGAGCGTATTATTGTCCTTAGTCGCACTATAATATCCTTATTGCTAGTTAAAATGATTCCTAAATAATAAATATTTAAACTTGTTAACCTTTTTCAAATAATGTTGTCAGCATAGTTTCTAAATTATTATCCTCAATCGGACGATAATATATCCTACTAATTATTTTCAACGTTCACTTCTAAATTTTCTTTAGAGGGACTAAAAGGCTATTTTTATGGCCAGATTCTTGTGTGGGTCCGTTTTGCTAAATATATGTTCCCTCTGGTCCCTTCAGCTCTTACTACCCGTCTGGGTTAGAGCGATAGGGGTTTTTAAGGTAGAATTTAGATAAAATATAACCACATTTGCGTGGAGGCAGAGTCTGAAACTATTAAGAGGAAAGACTCGGAACATCCGACCAAGATTCGAGCCCCCATCTATTCGTCACTCGCAAACCAGACCAGACTAGATCCACATTTGGTCAGCGTGGACACCTGTGCGGGCTATGGGTTATTTAACTAATTTGTTTACGAATTATATTAATGTCAACGAGGTTATTCCCGACATCACATGGGGGTGACGAACTCGAGGCGTTTCGCCAACTATGCGAACAGCTAGTGTGTGCAGTCAGTCGTTAGCTTACGTCAGCACCGCCAGTCAGCGTAAGGAGGTGTGTTTTGACGTTAGCAGCCCTGTCAGCGTACTTTTATCACGTGCACATTGTTTCCGCCAGATTTTGAGAGAAGATTGGCTGGTGTGGAATTATGCAACAGCTGTTTATAAAAAGGTGACTTGAGCTTGGTGGAGAAACATACGCAGTCGTTACGCAACCAAATATTTCAGGAAGAGGGGGGAATAAAACATGTGTTCAAATCAACGCGATTAGTTGAGTTAGTATGTTTTCTATGCCAGGGCCTATGATATTTAAGGCTTATAGTTAAATTACCCAAATTCAAGAATATCTTTGGTGTTCCCGTGGCGAGATTGCCTTGTTTTTCCTGTTTTAGCTTGACAAAAAAATACTGCCTCTTTCGGGTTTCCAAATGTGCTAAATGGAGAGAAAAAAAATTGTTTTATAAAATTGTACTTCAACGTTTTTAGGGAACTATATCATCTATTTAAATAAGACCAGTATATACAGTTTCCCTGTGATTTAATTATATAACATTTATATCGGAAAATGTGAAAAATTTACCGGAAAAAATCTAATCTCTAATTAGAACTGAAACCTACTACATTCCTGCAGATTAATTGCCTAGAATACAACTATCCAGCCTCTCAGTAAGGGCAAGATAAAACAATTTAAGACAAGTGGAGGTGAATTAAGTATAGGCAGACCACCATAATCAAAACCTTCCAGTGTGTAGATTAATTCNCCCCCACTTCTTGGTACTCGTCCAGGCTAAATAGGCTAATGCTGTAGGCTTTATTTTATTATTAAAGCGAGTTATATGAGTAAGTATAACACATCATAAGTAAACGGGGAAAAAATTATAATTAATATATTTATTTTATAAAATGATGGATTTTTTTTCCCTATAAACAATAATTTAAAAAAAACCTTACGTTAGATGGATTATAAGGAAACCCCCCCCCCTAGACCCTCGTAAGAAAACATAAAATACTGGGGGGAAACCTTATGTAATTTAAGGACGGCCCCTAATTAAATAATTAAAGACTTCGTTGGTTAAGTAATCACCAGACAAACAACGCCCCAAGGTAGGCTCTTGTCCAGTAGCCACCAGTGACGTCATCCAGGGTGAACCGGTCCCGTTATCCTCTTGTTTGGCAGTAACGGGATGTTAATATTGAAGTTCTGGCATCACAATATTAGGAGGTCGACCTCAGTAGCCTTGGGGTAAAGTGCTCGGCTCAAGGTCCCATGTTCGTGGCATCAAACCCAGCCGAGATCGACGGATTTTTCTTGAATTATAAAAAACCATAGCAAAACTTATTTTGGAGGAGCTGTTGGTCTCGTGTCGATTTTGGCATATAAAAGAACCCTGGAAGGTATGTGAAAGCACTCTAGCGCTCGCTCATAAAAATTCGGTGTTGAATACAACGGGGAATCCCCATACTTCCCAATCCCAATCCAATATCATGCTCTGATGCTCCCTGAAGGGGAGCACGAGAGCAAGTTCCAACACGTACCGACCAATTGGTCACACCGTGTGGTTCGCACAAATTTAAAAACGGGTTGTCGCGTTTCGCGAAGTTCTGAAACAAAGAAACAGGTATTACATATTATTAGTAACATTGGGGGGGTAAGAAATTTGAAAAACCTAATAAGGGTTTTTTAGAGTTACGTGCGGAGACACTACTCTATGGGGGGCAGGGTGAGAGCCTCCCAAACCACTGTTGTCACATCTCGCTTATCCGAGCAGGGCTTTGGGACGTCGATGGCACCCACCAGGGTCGATGACGTAGTTCCCAAGCCCCTGCACAAGAGGATTGGCGGCACCGGGAAGTCTAGCGTAGAAAGACTGCGCCAGTCCCCGGAAGTGGTCCTTGATGGTATGCATATCCAGGTCACGATGTAGAGTCTCATTCCGGACATACCATGGTGCGCCCACAATGATCCTCAGACACACGCTCTGGAATGCCTGCACCCTCCTCATATACGTGTCCGCCAGGTGGCCCCAATCGGGACACGCATAGTCTAGGATCGGTCTGAGCAGCTGCTTGTACAGCGTCAGACCGTTCCTTGTAGACAGGGCGCTACGCCTGTTGAGCAGTGGGCCTAGGATTCCCAGCCTTTGCCTCGCTTTGTTTAGTCTCTCGCGGCAGTGTAGTCTCCAGGTCAGTTTGGTGTCCAGCGTAAGTCCCAGGTACTTAGCACTGTCCGCCCATCTGATCTGTTCTCCGAACAGCCGGAGTGGAGCCGGCCTGTAGTACTTTCTTTTCCATGTGAAGAGCACTGCGGTGCTCTTCTCCACGTTAATACTCGTTCTCCAGGTAGTCAGCCACCCCTCCAACTGCGTCAGGTGCGTCTGGAGTCGCCTCTCCACCAGCTGCCCTCGCCACGACTCCGCTACTAGAGCCGTGTCGTCCGCATACAGTGCCAACTCGGTGCCTGGGGATTTTGGAATATCATTCACATACAGACTGAAGAGCACAGGGCCCACCATGGAACCCTGCGGCACTCCAGCCCGGATGCTTCTGACTTGGGATGTGGCGTTCCCAAAGGTAGTGGAGAAGGTGCGGTGGGATAGATAAGATTGAACAACCTTAACTAGGTAGAAGGGCAGATTCAGGGAGAGGAGTTTGAAAAGGAGACCTTCGTGCCAAACACGGTCGAAGGCCTTTGCCACGTCTAGAAAGACAGCACCAGTCAGCCTGTTGATGTTGAAGTTCCTCGTGACCTGCTCCACGAGCCGGACAAGTTGGTGGGACGTAGCGTGTCCCGCCCGAAAGCCGAACTGCTCATCCACCAAGATGCCCGCCTCGCGAACATGTCGGGTCAGTCTCGTCAGTAGTAGTCTCTCGAACAACTTGCCCAGACAGTCGAGCAAGCTGATCGGTCGGTAGGACGAAGCTAGGGCCGGGTCCTTACCCGGTTTATGAAAGCAGAGGACGTTGGCGTGCTTCCAGAGCTTGGGGAAGTGACTCAGGAACAGGACGGCGTTGAATAACTCCACGAGGAAGTCAATCGCCTCCAAGGGCAGCTTTCTGAGGACCGCGTTACTGATACCGTCGGGTCCGGGGGCCTTGTTTAATCTTAGAGCGGCTATCGCCCGTGACATTTCTGTCACCTCCGTGGGTTCAGGTTCATCCAAGGGTCTGTACGAGACCGCACCGATGACCTGAGCCACGTGCGCAACGTGCACCGGGTCTGACGGGTTGTCAGTCGGTACAAATTGCGCCTCTAAGTGCTCAGCGAGAGCATCGGCCTTCTCCTTGTCGGAGTTGGCCACCCCGTTGCGACCCACAATAGGCGGCCTTGGTGCGGGGACCCGCATCAAGTTCCTCGTCATTTGCCACAGGGACCTGTCCTGCACGCACAGGCTCTCAATCTTGTCCTCCCAGACACTGTTCCGGTATTCTCGGACCATCTCCCGAACCGCATGGACTTTGCGGCTCCAGTTGGCCTTGTCTACCGGGTCCCTCGAGACTTGCCAAGCCTTCCTCAGCCGATTTTTCTCCCGGACGTGCCTGAGGATAGAATCGGGCAAAGAAGCCTGTGGCGCCCTCTTAGGACGGTGCCTAGGCGTCGAAGCTTCGAGCGACCCCTTGATGGCGGAAGTTATGAGCTCCGCACCATGATCGATTTCCGCCGCTGTTCGAAAGGTAGGGGTGGGTCCCAACCTCTCTCTCAACACATTTGCAAACCTGTCCCAGTCAGTGCGCTTTAGGTTGGGTTTTTCGGGGGGGTCTATGAAGGACACCGCGCGTCCCAGGTTCACAAGAACGGGGTTGTGATCCGAGTCTAGCTCAGCTAGAGACTTCAACACTAACCGCCTTCTGATCCCTCTGGAGACAACGAAGTCTAGGACGTCCGGGAGAATGCCGGGATTGTAAGGAAAATGGGTAGGGGTGGGGGGGCCGGAAGCCACCAGGCCATGTAGATCTATGGCGTCGCGGAGCAATCCGCCGCGAGCGCACATAATCCTAGAGCCCCATGAAGGGTGATTAGCGTTGAAGTCACCACCGATTAAAACAGGCGTGGTACCTCGAAGCAGCACCTCCATACCCCCCTCCCCCCATACTTTCTTTAACTCCTCTAGAATATAGGGTTTCTACCAGACGGTGTAGAGAGCACTAACCAGCCCCTAATGGATAGAAATCCCATCCAAAGATTAGGGGAGTAAAGGGGGCGGGAGGGGGGCAAGACATGTAGTTTCAATGTGTGATTGGTTCTGATAATTCTTGTTTAGAGCTATTAGCATAATATATGCTAGCAAACCCGGGTAAATTATGCCTATTCTGATAGTATACATGTGAAGTAGGCAGAACCGTTTCGGGCCATGTCTAATAGAAACGGTGTTACTTAAAATAGCATTCTGGACTTTAAATTTCAAAATTAAAAACTAAAGCACACTTTGGGGAAGAGTGAGTGATACACATAGCAAATTTTAAAACGCGAAAACAACATAACTTCACTGGTAAAGTGAACCCTACATTTTCAAAAATTAAATTTGAGTGAACTAGTATGCCAAGTGACAGTAATGTTTATTCGACCTGTTTCAATAAAATATTAATATTGGGAATTATAGTATATTTGATTTGTTCAATATATACCCGAACAAGCTATAGTAATTATTATAATGTTTTCAATGTATGAGAGGAAAGAAAACTCATCATAACCACGGTGCTTGTATTGTATAATATTTGGAATGGGTGCATCAAATATTTGAGTCTCTTGAATATATCCGAGAATTGAGGATTAAAAATTATTTCAAATTCGAGATTTAAAAATACCTTTTTTGTTGTGTTTGAGTCATCTTTTTTAAAAAAACAACCATGATCCTTATTATTTGTTTAGTCCAATATTAGTATAGTACAAAGCTATAAACTATATCCTAATTTTGGTTGGAAGAAATTTAGAAAATTCAAACATATAACTATATTATTGGTGTTATTTTAGAGATATTGGTAAGATCTATCAAAAGTTACAGCTGTAACTAACATGACTTGATGTATGAATATAATATAATTAATTGGCTTAGTAACTAACATCTATTGTTCTTCCTACCAAAATCATACTATAGAGTCCAGCCCATTAATCACCTAGGCGGATTTGTCTCTTAGGCTCATAATATTTTCTAAAATTGGTATTCGAGATTTTTATGTGTGTTGACAATTTGGATCCGACCCATCTCTTATATTTTCTATACTGGTAGAAGTATTCGGCATTGTCTGTGGGAGTCCACGCAATAAGATTGCGTGGTTACCCCTGGTAACGCTTTTATTTGATTCAGAAATACAGAAAAAAATCTTTATTTTATTTCTTACCACCCAGTTTTTAATTAATTTAATAAATCAAATTTAAATTATAAAATTCCTGCTTTGAGTTACACGTGTTTGAACACGCGGGCTACTAGTTGTAAATTAAAATTATTATTATTATTATTATTATTAGCATCATTATTATACGCTAATGTGTAATGGTTGGCTGATTGTGAGATAAAATGGAGGACCTACAGTTTAAGGTGGGATCCGAACCAAGGTGGAGGCCTGGCATTCCATACATTCACAAGTTGTGATTAACACACAACATTTTGTCAGAGGTGAATAGAGAGTTTGGCAACCAGACAAATCTGTGCCGGGACCGAGGATTAAACTACTACTACTAGTTTTAAAATGTCAGCCCTATGTATGCAGTAGATATTACGAAATGCTAATGACAAACTATTTTATTAATATAGATGATAGAAGAAGAGATAGATATGAGATGGATCTGATCCTAATCTTACGTATAGTGTGTTTTTTACAAACACCCCTAATTGTTAGCTAAACTATATTTTAAAATTCCCAGACTTTCCCAAGTTTTCCATATTACAAATATTATTTTATTAAGATCGCAGCTTTATGCAATAATATTTTTAGACACATATCCTGAAACTGTGTCACTGTGTGAAGGGACAAAAGGATTTCATCCTTAAGAGGTGTATTTTTGGGTAGCATGATATAAGTTAGATTTCAGTGAGATCATCATATTGAGACATTAAAAGTTCACCTTACACTTGTACAGTTTAAAATTGTTGTGAGGTCTCTTCCTTTTTAGTTTCGTCTTCCTTAACGTCCTATAACATATTTTAATTCACGCGCATGCGCATAACCATGACTCAACTTTGTCTAAAGAAGCGAGGTGGGGGAGTGAAAATACGACACGAGAATCACATTTCAGAATTGAGATAGGTATATACTCAATAGGGTCAACTGTGTTAAATTATATTAGGTGGAAGAAAATGTAATTTACTGATGCAAATAAAAAGTGCGTAATTGTTTGTGAATGTGTGAGAATTCCAGAAAGTTGATAAAATTGCCAAGCTTGCCCGTGACTTTTCCCTGGCCAAGCATTTTTACTTCTTTTCCAGGTTTTCGAAGTCACTGGACACCCTGCGGCTACAGTTTTGGAAAGAGTAATAATCTGTCGTGGTTTCTCTGTTCCCAAGTAGGTGGATTTCTAGAAAGAAAAGGTTGCAGCCAGTGACTTATCGGGCGGTAAAAGAACCCGATAAGAGCCGAAACTCTATCAGTTGATAAACATGATTTTTCTAGTACAATACGTATACTCAGCTAACTGCATTATCGCATCGATAAAATAACAGTTAAGTTTTGATGAAGATGTATCAGTGAAGTCACTTTGCAAGAAAACTAAATCTATATATTGTTGTCGGACTCAATATATTGGTAAGAACGCTATGTTTGATAGAAAACAGCGCACGAAGGCATACAATGAACTAACAATGATTTGATTGTACTTAATGATGTACTGACAGAGACAAATATGCAGTCCAGTGTGTACATTAAGAAAACGGTAGGGCAATTAAAAAGTTACTAGAACTCCTTACATTCATATGCTTGATTATGTAGCTGCCACTTTTTACATAATTAATGTCGATAAAGTTAAAATAATAAAATTGTATGTATCAAAGATTATAGCTCAAAACTGTATTTACATTTTCCGAAACCAGCTTCTTACAGAATCAATAAACTTGCGACCGAGCCATGCGCTGCATGATAAAAACTACATATCAAAATGTGATGGTTACAACACAAAATCTTTAGGTATTTGAAGATCAATATTTGTATCTTCGTGGCGCTAGGACCCGTTTGGAGCCTATGACAAGCCGTGCCCAGGCCAACTGCTTACGTGCATTAATGAGACCAATATGGAGGAGGAGAGAAATTTAGGGGCCTGACGATTGGCTCTTTTACTCGCGGACAGTAGATTGTACCAGTCTTCTTTTTAATAGGAAATTTACATTGCAACTACAGCCAGCTCATGGTGTCCTTTTATATAGTTGTAACGATACGGTATAAAATGCGCCACGCTTTGGGCGTCAATTATAATAATATGTGATCAATCACCCTACTTCGGGTGTGAATTGATACACAACGGATTAATTCCCAGATAAAAGATGATGTGATGTTTTATATAGGTTGTATAAAGCTCCGTGATCGAGCGCCTATCATCACTGTACGGAAAATATACCGTCTAATCAGCTGTCTATAGCCCCGTGTTCGAGCACTAATTAAATCGGTATTAATATTATTAAAGAAAGAGAAATGTTGTTGGCTGTTATTTCACACACGGTTTATTTATATCACACCAGTAAATTATTTGCACATATTTCAGTTAAATGTTTGTTATCACTGTACACTTGTGATATTGAAGTGACTTATATTATAATGTGTTGGACTGTGAGCAAGGTCCCGGAGATCGTCCTCCCCATCGTCGTCGTCGTCAAAATGATATTGCTATACTGTCACTGTCTATACTGTACTGTGCTGTACTGTGTTATACTAAATTGTTCTGAATATACTGTGCTACTGTTCTGTGTTGTACTGCCTTGTTCTGAATACTGAATATAAACATACGCACTATGGTCTATATATGACATACCTCTTGCATTTTTTCCCTTGGTCAACAAAGTAAAAACTAACCAATGGACAGAGTCCTGGCGACACATTTTGTGAAAGCTAGATTCTTATTGGTATGAAGAAATGGCGTGCTCCCTTCAACAGGAATTGACGCAGTAGATATTTTAACAAGAAAGAAGGTATAAAAAAATATATTTTAGGGTGAGGTCCCTTTCACCCCATTCTGAGAAACGCGTGTTTGTTCATGGATGAATCTTAAAAGGATACTCTACCTATATTACTTTAAAGAAAAATTACCTTCATCCATGACTTTTTACATAATTTAGATTAATCCAAATCAATACATTACATAGTTATTTCTATGGCGATCCGATATACTCTGACGCTAAGCTATTATTTATTTATTTTAGGTATCAAGTGCACTTTCTGAACCGACTGATTATATCAGCCCACGAGAATTTCTATATGAGAGAGCGAAAGGGCCTAACAATTTTGCCGGGAAAGATATTTTCACTTACCTTACAAGGTGATTTTACACGCAACAATCGACATGGTACCGACGGCTTTACTTCCATTCCGAAGGAAGTTGTACTACGGATTTTTAACGCTCATGAAAAATCCGTCAACGTCGATCACGGCTGGGTTTGAGCCCTCGAACATCGGGTCTTGAGGCGAACCCTTTACCCTAAGACCACCGNGCAAAGCTATTCAGGCGGATCTTTCTTTGAAAAGAAGGAATTGAAAGAAATAATTCAATTCTAGGGACAACCTACTGGAGAGTTGAAACTGTCAAAAATCAACTTTTATTTAAGGAAAGGTTTGGTGTTTAAAAATATGGTTCACGTCAAAATGAAACATGTCCCTATAGAACTAAACCCTCCTATTTTAAGTTTCATAATCTCAAAAAATAAAGTTAAAGGGTGAAATTATTAATTTTTAAATATTTTTACGAAAAAGGTCACAGTTATAATATCAAAGTAAATTGTCAGAAACATTGATAGAGAGTTCTTCAAACAAAGTGTTTTTAACAGAATCACAACATAACATTTTTAAAGAAATGAGTATTGGTTTGCGGTTTTTGGAGCTTCAGAGTTGTTCCCATCAGAAATGCAGCAAAGTAAAGTAGGCGGCGCCCTTAAAACTGTATATACAGCCTAGTAGCAATGGATCTTTTCAAACGGTCGGTTCATTAACATAGCCACTGGCTCATGAATAATTACGTTCGTTTCTTCACGAGTGAATCAAGTCACGGACGAGACGCTGACTACTGAAGTGGTCCAAAGAGACAATCGTTTTCTGTAGCAGATCACGCAAAGTTAAGGTATTGGGGTATTAAGAATCCTGCTACCCCTTTTTGAAGAAAAAATATGGTCTTTATAGTGATCTTTGGTTAAACAGATAATGGTTTTGAGCGCTACTTTTTTGTAAACTTCCTTGCGATAAGGGGCCTATGGTAGTTTAACGTATTTTATTTGTCTGTGGCACATTTGCTTGATGGGTTAAGTAAGGGCTCGGGACTGCATAAATATTTTAAAATGGCGATATTGAGGCTTGACGATTTAGATAATAAATTGACGATAGTATTATGTTATTGAGTAGCCCCACCAGATTTCACAAACAGACTCTTCCCCGATTACGCTTGACAGGAATATCAGGGTTCAAATACCAGTTGGGAGTGCTAATAGTGGTTTTCCTAACTAAATTGTTTCCCACCCTTCTTCCATACAAGTTCGGGTGCGTTCCCTTTAAATTATACCTCCTATACCTAAGCCAATAGTGTAAATGAGTAAATATGCAGATAGCCCGTCCATTTCTAGCCCAATAGTTTAAATATACAAATAGCGCCCCCATTTCTAAGTATGGTAAATATGCGGATAACTCGGTAATTTCCAACCTAATACAGTATGGTAAATATGCGGATAGCTCGATCATTCCTAACCCAATACAGTGGTGTAAATATGCGGATAGCTCGATCATTCCTAACCCAATACAGTGGTGTAAATATGCGGATAGCTCGATCATTCTTAACCCAATACAGTGGTGTAAATATGCGGATAGCTCGATCATTCCTAACCCAATACAGTGGTGTAAATATGCGGATAGCTCGATCATTCCTAACCCAATACAGTGGTGTAAATATGCGGATAGCTCGGTCATTTATAAACCAATGCAGTGGTGTAAATATGCGGATAGCTCGATCATTCCTAACCCAATACAGTGGTGTAAATATGCGGATAGCTCGGTCATTTATAACCCAATGCAGTGGTGTAAATATGCGGATAGCTCGATCATTCCTAACCCAATACCGTGGTGTAAATATGCGGATAGCTCGGTCATTTATAACCCAATACAGTGGTGTAAATATGCGGATAGCCCGAATGGGCAGTAATGCGTTTTGCACACACAAAAAAGAGTTAATTTGTAGGTCGAACAAGTTAAGTATTTATATCCCCCAAAGATACATTTTCATGTCATGTACCACTATTCACCCTTGACTCACAACTGAGAAGCGCAACCAACTGAGCAAAGTCTGACAAACAAAGAAATTTGGTAGATATCCCAAATATCTCAGGACCTAAACAAACAATTGTGTTCCCCATCCATGAGCGTTATCTATTCTAAACTATTGACTCTTATATCTGAAATGAAATAGTTTTATCTCGACCGCAGACCTTCAGGACTATGGTGATTACAGAAGATGGAGTAAAATGTAAACTTGACTCACTTATTTGTGACCGATACAAACGATGAAATCACAAAGCTGAGAATAAATGTTTTTAAGTACACTCCTTTACAACCTATAAGGGAGCTACAGGATGACACCATTGCCAATCACTAGTGTTTGGGTGAGCTGCCTTTCTTCAAATACAAATATCGTAACGAAGGATTATTATAAATATTGCTAGAATTTCCTTGTTCCGGCTTCTTGCCTCCCATAATTTGAACTGTGGGGGAAGCGGTTTGATGCCAGCTGTCCTAGGAGGGTAGACGACCTACAAGATCAACAATTCAATCTGAGAGGGTCACCGACGGTTGAGTTACTCCATTCTCTCTTATAGGTAAAGGATGAGAGAGGATAGAATGACTCTACAAAGTTCGTGCTATAATAACACAAACACTGTCTAACATTTCGTATGGACGTCTATCGCATCTTAATACCCGTCCGGTATAATCACCTTTAATTAAATGAATGGCGTAGATATGAGAAAGGTAAGGAAGGGGCTCGAGATAGTGTTTCCGTACTTTCGTGGAGAGGAGAGAGTGGGAAACCGTTTAGGTAAAAGCCTTTTAAGTACATCCAGCCGGGATTCTAACCCTAGCCACTCCATCACCATGAAATCATATAACATTAGGGTTAGATTCATTTCATTCGTGTGACGAGCGTTGAAATGATATATGCCAAAAATTGCTGAAACCCGGATGAGTTTGAACCCACGAGAATCGGGTCATGAAGAGAGCACTGTAACCCAGGACCACCGAAGTCAACTAGTAGCTAGTAGAATTGACGTCATGTTATATGTACCAATAATGACGGCCCAACATAATTTCAAGTCACGATCCAAAATAATTGAATGTATTGATTCGTTCCATTAACACAGCGTTACAACTCCTAGGCTGGGTGTTAAAAGTGCGGTTTGTTTAAAAAGTTGATCTAAAGTAATGTGTTTTTGAGGCACAATAAGTTAATAAAAGAAAATATTAATTTTAATCGGGTAAAGGCAAACTTTATCAGACTGTTCCTAAAAGAGAGGAGCATCGTCCTATACAAAGTATGTTGGTACGTTGTAGACTTAGAGGCTTCTTTTACTGGCAGTGAGGTTTAAGCTATTTTACTGTGGTTTTCCCATTCTCTCTCCAAGTTAATGGAGCTCCGCCTTCTGCAAAATTACCCTCTTTATCCCCCGTTTTTAAATTAAGTCGACAAAAGCCTTTGTGTATAGGTAAGCCTCTCACTTATAATTTTAAGATCAACCGTAATCAGACTGACTAAAACGTTTCGTAATGTACCGCCTTGCACATAGTCACTCTTCAAAGTTAAACATTGTATTTGTGCAGCGGATGAATATGGAAGTTTCATTGTGCGAGCATGATTCCAACCGTCACAAAAGGCCAAAGTTACCGTGAAATTACAATAGCAAACTCCGGAATTAACTAAGGTGTCGCTTGCTAAATCAAAACGTAAAAACTTTTTTTAAACGTCAAATTCCTCGTAAAACGTGGGAGAGGGGAGGAAAGAATGAAAGAGGAGACCAAATATCACCGCAATGATAGGGAAGAGGAGGTAGGGGATGCGCGTTCAGAGCGGGAATTAGCCGCATCCTCGAACCCTGCAAACAAGGATCCTCTGCTAGGAGGGGGAACTAGACACTCCATCCTGCCTACCTCATCCCTATTAAGAAACTTGTATACGACCCGGTTGAGAGCGCTGTGAAAACTATAACTCCAATGCGGTTGAAAGCACAGTATGGAGGTTAAAAAAAATTGTTTAAAACAAAATTCATATATAGATATGCAAGGGCGTTGAACGAAATATATTGGGGAAGGGCGGATGAACCAGTATTTTTCCCAAATGTAAGAATTTCAAAATTAGAAAAATTCCCGGGTAGCAAAGGAGGGTACAAAGGCAATGATGAGAAGGGGGGGGGGGAGAAGGCTCCCTGATTTTTTATTATTTGGGGTGATAATCAAGCCTTGAACCGAGCTTTTAGGCAACTGTATTTTTAAATTTGTTGATCCTGGATTTTTAAAGCTACAAGTCTTTTTTAGAACATAAGAAAATCACTTGAAGTATTATTTATTTCAGTCTACCTGCATCTGAGCGAAATATCCAAATGAGCTTAAATATGTTTATTTAAATTTGCAGATAGCGTTCAAATAGTGTATTTTTAGATTAAAAAATTAAACTGACTTTATTACAGTGGTTTCCAACATTTTGTTGTTTATGACCACAACTTTTCTCTCTGCGGCCATCGCGACCCTCTGATAACTTACACCATTGGAATAGGCCAGATTTAGAGAAAATGTACCCTTGTTTGCTTAGAGGGATATTTACAATTTCAGAAGTGAAGGATTGCCTTAAAAAGAGTCTTTTGAGGTTTAAATTTAATGCATTCTCCCGGGGGAAGACCCCCGAACCCTCCACCGTACTGGGGAATATTCTATAACCATCGGTTTGCCCCCTGGAGAAAAATTCTGAGGGTGCCCTTGGCCACGAAAGTCACAACTAAAAACACTAAACCATAAACAAAACATTGGCCGATAGTGTTGCCACTTCAAGCATTGCTGGCTGAGTTAAATTTTGCTATTGGGCAGCTCATGTTCCCTTATGATACCCCATTCAGCATACACTCACTGGCTTTGTCTGCTGATAACGGCACTGCTAGACTATTTGATTAACTAGCTTTCTACACTCTACTACCGAAGGAATCTGCTTTCAATTTTTGATGTTGGGAATTTTTAATAGATGTCTAACGGTGTCTACTCAACTTGACCAATGAAATCCGACCATTTCCCTGATTTCCCCTGATCATTTCCTGAAATTCCCGACTAAAAAAGTATGTCACATCCTTCTAACTCGCCCCCACCCCCCTCTCGTTTTTCTATTAATCTTTTTTATGAATAATAATAAATTTTAAAATTTGAATAATATTTTTAAATTTGTATTAAAATTGTTTACTAGGAATTAAAAATATATATTATTCCCGTTTTCCCCCCGATCACTTCTAATTCCCGGCTAATTCCCGTTTTCCCGGATGGTAGACACCCTGTAGAGTAGGGATCAACTGTTGGAAAACTTTAAATTTGTCTGTACAAGAATGAATGTTGTAAAGGACTTACATAATAGAAAGTAATGGGGCACAGACTAAGCCTAGAATTTGCCAACTCTAGATCTCAAATCTCACAAAATTCCCAACTTGAAAGCTTTTAACCAACATTGGGGGGGGGGGG